>PVJX010005385.1:0-85934 GCA_004027295.1 Dolichotis patagonum
GAAGATGTATTTCTGTTGCCTCCTGCGTAAAGGAAAGCTTGGCTACATGGAAAGGGCTATTCCGTCATATACCAGAGGTGCCTTTAGAGATGCATTACGGAGAAGCCTAAGACCAGCTTTATTTTTATTACTCTATTTATTGATATAATCTTCCCACTTAAATGATTATAGCAGTTTATCCTTATCTTTGCTATGTGAATTTATGGTTAAGATGTATCTTCTTGCTGGTCTTTTAAAAGCCATTTTGCCTTGATCAGTGTAGGACCTCCCCACTGGACAGCTTGGAGAATTTCCCCTCTATTAACCTTTGTGTGCAGTTACTTTTTTTTTTGTTAAAGCCTTTGTTCTGCTCTCCTCTTTAGGAACATCCAGTATCCATCTCTTGGCTTGCTGTTCTGTCCTCCTGTTATCATAATTTTTTTTTTATCTTCTTTGCATTCTGGGAAAAAATTCCACTTTGTTTTGTACATAATTAAAAATTTTTTTCTTTGGTAATACTAATTCTACATTTTATTGCAACCAGTTTGCATTTTCCTTCTGTTACAATCTTTCAAATTCCTCTAGGATTTTTTTTTATCGTTTCCTGTTCCTTGTTTATATAATTTGATTTTATTTTTCCAAGCCACCCCCACCCCTTTCCATTTGTGTGTTTTCTCTTTTGAATCTTTGATCTTGCATCTTTGGTGCTGCGTCTTCCTGCCATCTACTGAGGTGCTAACAATTTCCTGCAGTGCTTCTCCTGGATATTCTGTGAAATCCTGATTGCGGGCTTTTGCTGATCTCCAGGCTTCTGCCTCCATCGATCTTTTGAAGGGCAGAACGCTCTGTTTTGCCTGTAACCTCGCCGCCTCTGTGCACTGCTGCTCAGGGCCTTCATTCATATCCGGCCAGAGCTGTGCGTTGTGCACAGGTAAAACAGACACTGTGTTTGGACTGCTGACAGCTACTTGTTCGGTGAAATAGCCCCCCACTTCCTTCCTGCGTTCTTCAAGCCCAGCTCCTACCACAATCCTCAGCGTTCATTCATTCATTTGTTCATGCATTCATTCATGGTTCTGGATACTGGGCAGAGTCTAACGTATGAACAAGAAGGATGAGGTGGCCTTATAGTCTGTTTGTCTCCTCCTCTTCTTTCACCCCTCACACCCCACTTCCGACAAGTTTCTGCATCTCTTGCTTTCAGGAAAACATGAAGACAACACCAGAGTCCCCACATATTTTATGCAACTTCCCACGAAGACTACACTTCGCAGAATGTACTATGCCCTGTCAGGAGTGCCCCGGAACCCCAGCTTTGTTTGCTTGTTTGGGATAAGAGGATCTCACTGTGTAGTTCAGACTGGCCTTAAACTCACCGTGTACCCCAGCTGGCCTCAAATTTGCAGTGATCCTCCTGCCTCATCTCAAGCGCTGGGATTGTAGGTTTGTACCACCATGTCCCGGCACTAGCTATTTCTTGTGAGTCGCAGTCTTTGAATGGATAGGAAGACTGCTGGCACTGGGGAGAGAGTACTGTTTTCTTTGAGACAAAGGTAAAGTGGCTAGCATTTCTGTAGGTCCGGATCCTGAAGCTGGTGACATCCTGTGGGAGGGACCACAATAGGTAGCATGTCCCACTCTGCATAAGAGTCTCCCCATCCTAAACAGGCGTCTGTCATGAAAGCAGAAGACGGCGGTGAATCCCTGGTCTCCACCCCAGCAGCATCTTGATCTTCATGGTGGTCCCTTGCAGCCTCAACGAAGATCATTTCACCGCTTGTTGAGTGCAGAATGAAAGCAACAGGACAGACCACTTCTAGCCATTAGGTGCATGAATAATGGACCGATTCCAAGGTCCTGAGGCCCTCCAGGCACACCACACCATGCCCTGGCTACTTCTGGGTGTCCAGCTGGCTGTGTGGTTGGAGAAGAGGGAAGGTGCTGGAGAGTCCTTTGTGGAGGAGCCTTCGAGCAGTGCCAATCACAGTACTGGGCTCATTAGCAGTCATTGTCATGGCAACGGGTCTGCCAGAAAGTGGCTCGTTAGGCTGACAACTTCAGAGGTGTTATATATAGATCTAGATGTGGGGGGAGAGGGGGTGCGGAGCCCTGTGGATATGCCTTTCTTTAGAGCTCCTATTGCTGCTTGGTTTGGGGTGTGAGAAGACGCGGAATGAGGGACCTTAAAACGCCCTGACCTGGCTGCTAAATCAAGGGTCTGAAGACCATCGGTAACACCTGCAGGTAGCGTTTGTTCACTGCTTCAGAAGGTAAGAGGCAGGTGCGCCCGGAAGCATCCCACAGGTGGAGGTGGTGTCCTGGGATGAACTTGAACTTGGAGAGCGGTGGAGGCTGTGGGAACTGAATGTCGGGGTCGGTACTGCTTCAAGGCTGCAGCGGCACCCTGGAGTGGTTCTCAAAATAGTCTGTTTAAAGCGTTCAGAGTTAAGAGGTGGAATCCTTCTCTGTCATAAGTAACCGTGCCTCTCAATATTGTCTTTTTGCAAATTGCACTTACTAAAATTTTATGTCCCCTCCCGGTTTCCAATTAAGAGGTGATGCTTTCGCACACTCGCTTCTGCTGTTGCTACACCTGAGTGGCTCCAGAGTGTAGGATTCACCCAGGACACATGCTAGAAGCGGAAACTCTTAAATCCTAGGTTGATGTCCTGCCGAATCTGGATCCAGAGACGTGTAATTAGCCCATATGCCAGGTGACTGATGTCTCCGTATAAGCACACTTCAAGCAACTTTGCTGTGAAGGCATTTTTGTTTGTTGTACTGGAGGGATTTTTGTTTTTGTATTTTATGGTTTGTTTTGTTTTTGGTACTGGAGATACTGAACCCAGGGCCTCATGCATGCTAGGCAAGCACTCCACCACCAAGCACACCCACAGCAGGGCATTTCTTTTTAATCTCTGGGTGGCTTCCCTTGCTTACCTGCTTCCCTTTTTTCCAGGGGGAATCAGTAGCCACCATTAAGAGGAGCATTTTTTTATTTCTGGTTGTGCTGTTTTAAATAAGGAGACAAGGAAGTCAGCCTCCAGCTGGGAAACGTGACGGCTTGGATGAGGGTGGTGATATTTTTGCATATCTCCCGCGAAGGCATATGCTCACTTGGAGATGTGAGACAGGCAGGAGAATCGGACCTGGACCGTCACCCTTCTTGGGTGGGAGCTGGGTCTTGGATAGCCCAGGTGAAGACATGGAGCTGGGGAGAGCTGCAGAAGATGGGCCGAGGTGCCTCAGGGAACTGGATTGAAGTCTACAACAAAGCGATTTCTTTGCCTTTGGTGCTGGGGATTGAACTCAGGGCCTCTTGTGTGCTAAACACACGCTCTGCCACTGAGCTATAGCCCCAGCCCAAAGGTAACATTTTATAGTTGTTTAGTTTTATCATTTATTTAGCACTGGGCAAGTTAGTAAGCTTTCACATTGTAAGATCCCCATTTTAAAATGGGAATAAATGCCATCCAGGAGACAGGCTGGTTGTGAAGATTAGGTCATTGCATGAAGCATCCAGCCGAGGCCTGGTGCATTTTAGACATTTGGTGACAAAAGCCAAATGTCTAGATGGGTAGAAGCAGAAACTGAGCTCAGATCTTTCTGGAGAAACTACTAGGTTAGTGTCTTAAAGTGGTCTCGAAACCCCTCGCTAGTACACATGAAGTAAGATAAGATAAAAATTTGGATACAAATGTTGATAACAACCTTATCCATAACAGTGGAAAAAGAAAGAAACCATATGCGCATCAGTGGGTGAATGGATAAACAAAATATGACACTTGTTTATTCAAGCAATGGAACATCACCTAGAAATTTAAAAAATGATATAACGATACGCACTCCAACCTGAATGACCCTTGTGCCAATTTTGGGAGGTGGTACAGACTATTGATAAATTTTCCTATATTTTGGGGGGTTTCATATATATGTAGCTGAGAGGATTGTTGACTGAGAAAATGAGGGGAGAAGGGGAGAAACTGAATTCCAGCCTTGCACTGGGCCCAGGGGTGACTCCTTTGAGAGGAAGAGGCAGGCCAGATTTCCAAGATGTCTGCGCATTAGGTTCAGACACTTGGAGTCTGAGGAGACACCCTTCCCCCCTCTCTGGTCCGTTCTTTCTAGGTGGCTCCAGGCAGGCCCCTGACTATGTCACCTGTGTTTCTTGTTTTTATTCTCATGAGAAAGTGCTGAAAATTGAAGACAAGAAACCACAAAGCTAAACAAGGGAATGGAAGGGAAGGATTTAAATGAGGAGGAAACTAATTAGATGAAGAGGTGGGAGAGACCGTAATGACTGGGTAGTTACACGCAGTGTTTCTTGGTGGCTTTGGGCAGCACTTGCAGAAGGCTAACTGTGCCGGACCCTCCACGGTCACTAAGAGCAAAGTAGCGTTGGTACTTTGGGCAGAGTTGGAAGGTGGGTGTAGTCTAACTTCTGCCTTTATTGTATCTTTAAAAAATATTTTTATTGTGATAAAATAAACCTAAATTGGACCATGTAAGACTTTGACACATCCATGTTATGCAGCCATGGTGACTATCCAGCTCTGAATATTTTTATAATCCAGGAAGAAATCCTTTTCTTCCCCAAGAAATACTTGTGTCCCTCAAGTCCTGGCAACCACTGATCTGTTTATGTATCTATGCCTTTGCCTGTTTTGAGCTTTTTATATAAATGAAATTATGTGATAAGTGGCCTTTTTTGTTTCAGTTCTTTCAGTTACAGCCATGCTTCAGTGGTGTAGCTAACACTACAGCATGTAGGGCACTCGATTTCTTTTTATTTCTAAGTCGTGTTCCACTGTGTGCGTATAGCACACTGTCTTCCGCTCGTCGTCCATGGATGCCCATTTGGGGCTTTAAGTCTGACGTTGCAGATTAGGGATGTAGCTCAGCGGCACAGTGCCTGCCTGACAAGTGTGAGGTCCTGAGTTTGATTCCAGGTATCCAAAAATAAAGGAAGGAAGAGAATAAGAAAGAGAAGAAGAGAGAAAGAAAGAAAGAGAAAGAAAGTTGCTTTGAACTAGTGCATGTGTTTTTGTTGTGGATTCAAATTTAGGCTGTGTATCCTATTGTCTCCATGTCTTTTGACTCTTGATTTGTGTGAAGTCAGCCACCAAGAGGAATTTCTTTCCAAGAAAGGAGAAGATACAGGACTGCAGTTGTCTCTGTGCCAGAGGAAGTGCCGTCAGATGGTGGGCAGGGGAGGGCCTGGGTGACATGGTGATGTGGTGAAGTGGAGACCAGCTGTGCCACACTGGCTGAATTAGGAGATGAGTCCTTTTGGACTGGGTGTCCTTTCCTGCCTTGTTTTGTCACTTCTCGGTCTTCCCTGGTTGCACTTACAGGATGCCTTCCCTGAAAGATGCTGCATTTCCTAGTCAAGGGATGCCCTCCTTGGTCATCCATGCCTTTGCATATAGACCGTGGCTTCTTCTGAATCCCAAGGTTACTTGGATAATTTACCAGGGTCATCACAGGGAGAAGAGCAATGTACACCTGCAAAGAAGGAACAGTCGCCCTGTTGCTCTATCAGAGGAGAGTCAGAAGGGTGGGTCTCCTTGCTCTCTGGCCCAGGGGAGGAGTGGGCTTCTTATTACCTAGCTTTCTCAATAGACCGTGCTGGCCAGCACCCGAAGGTGTGAACCACTCCTGCAGGTGTTTCCCCAGGACGCTTGGAAACAGAAATCTTAGAATGACAACTGTTTGCAACATTTCATACTTGCTGAAGCAAGAAAGGCTGGGTATATTCACCTGAGCTTCAGACCTCAACCCCCATCTCACTGCACCGCCCTCCAGTAGGAACACCCACCGACTGGCCATTTCTGATGACAGCCCCTTTGCTAGGTTTCCACTGTGCTAACGTTTATCTTATTAACATCTTTCATAATGGGGCTGACATGAGCATCTTTGATTTTGTAGATGTGGAGAGAGCCTGAGGCATTCACCTGAGGGTATGTGGTTACTGCGTGACCCTGTTAGGGGTGGCAGTGACACATTTTAAGCCTGAGGTCTTCTGGACTTTTTTCACTCTGCCCTCTCTCTGTGACCCACTCCTGCCCAAAACTGTTTCACACTCTGTTTAATCCCCTGTAACAATTTTCTATTTTTCCCTCAGTTATTGGGACAAACACCAATAAGGTTGTTCCTTCCTGGGTGTTGTGTTCATTAGACTCAAGGAAAAGGAACTTGACATCACACCTCTGCCATTCTAGAAAGTTTTCTTTTCTGGCAAACATTCATCCTTAAGCCCCATGGTCCTTTGCATGCTTTACTCCCAACCCCGCTGGCCAACACATACACCTGCTGTGTGCAGAATAATTCACGCACCACGCTTGCTCGCTTTCTCCTCTTTAAATGTTTGTCCTGCATGCGCTCTGGCCATCTTCCAGGCCTGAAGAGGCCATAGGGATTTGGAAATCCTGCTGGACATATGGTTCTGGCGAGAGGGCAGCCCTGGCAGGACACCACACTGCCTTTGGCCTGGTTACCGTGCACCTCCCTGCCTCGGCTTGCTTTAGGAAATGATCCTCCGTGTGGAATTGCCCAGGCGCTGTGGGCTTGTGAGTACAGGTGTGGAGGCCAGAGACATCTGGGACACGGGATTCGCAATAAAGGTTCACAGTGAAGCACACACAGTAGGTGCTCGGAGGGCCAGAGGGAAGCTGTGCCTACTCAAAGTCAGCTAGGATTTACAGACGGCACGTGATGGTGCCTGACGGTGCGCAAGAAGCAGGGACTCTGGTATCACAGCCTTCACCAAACCGGGAGCCGCTTGTGCGTTCCTGTCCCCTCTGCCCCCTTTTAATCTGCAATCCTATTTTCCTAAGCAGCGGTCATCACTGGCCAAAATTAATTAATTAATTTTTTTTTAAAAAACCCACTCCTGTGGGCATGGCTGGGAGATGCTGTGGACGCTGGGGAGCCAGTGACCCCGAATGCTCCTGCCCAGGTTCCAGCTGTGCCGCGAGGCCCATGACTACGGTACCCCTGTGGTTCCGATTAATTCTCATCAGTTGCCTTCCTTCAAAGGGCGTGTGGGCTCATTCTGAACCCTCTGTCCTTATTTTTAAATGTTCTTTAGCCAAACTTTTTTATTTTTGTGTTTGAGAAAATTCAGATGGAACAGATAAGTAGAAAGAGAATAAAAATGAGCCGTAATTCTACCACCAGGGCATTGCAGATGATATTGTAGCTCATTATCTACCTCATATCAAGGTTCTCTGAGACACGCACACACACACACACACACATGCACACACACACTTTTTCTCCTTGTTTTTTAAGAATGTAAGTACTGGGCATGGTTAAAAGGTTCAGGCTCTACATAGCTGCATACACTGGAAACTCGAATCCCTATTCTCTTTGCTGGGATGTTTTGGATACTTGGTGAGAAGACCCCCATCCAGTCTTGATGGCTTATGAGCGCTTTTACAGAATGTTTGACATCTTTGCTGCGACGACCTGCATTAATTAACGAGGCTTGCACAGCGGGCTGGGGGCCTTGTGTGCCCGGCACCCACTGGTCCTGTGGATGCCGGGCCCCAGATTCCGCAGCAGGAGGACCCGAGTGACGGGCCCCTGGCTAGTGCAGCACCCCATGGTTAATTTTTGAGAGACGCCCAGGGGAGAAAGCCCGGCTCTGTTGACTGCCTGGCTTGTCCCTCTGTGGTCTGAAAGCTCTGTCCCTTCTGCCAGGGACTTTTGAAAAATCACGGCCTTCTCATACCCTCGCTCTTATGGCCCCTGAAATCACATGTACGTTGCCTCTGACTTCCCAGGGAACCATACTGTCCTCGCCAACAAACCATTTCAGGGTGACTTGCCCAGCCTCTGACTTTTCTGGTTTAAAAACAGTTCCAAAATGCCAAATGTACGTGACCTTTTCTTTCCTCTCCAACAGAAGCCTGGAATGGTCCCCCCTCCACCAGGAGAGGAGAGCCAGACGGTCGTCCTCCCACCTGGCTGGCAGAGCTATTTGTCTCCTCAGGGCCGGCGTTACTATGTCAACACGACCACCAATGGTAAGTCCTGCTTGGAGGGCTTCGTGCAGCAGCCTCTGGGTGTCTGTGTCTCTGGAGAGACTCTTGGTCCCCTCCCACCCCTACTCCCTGGTTTTGGAATTTCTTCTTGATCAACCTATGCTAACCCTCCTGGCCCTGGAGTGCTGGGTGGTGGAGTCTGAGCCTGGGTCTGCAGTTCTGGAAGAGTCCTCAGAAGGGAAGCTTTCCTTTCAAAGTTCTTCTTCCCTGAGCATCTTGATTGAACCCTAGCTCAGAGTTTGGAGCTGTGTTTTTCAAGTGGGACATGGCAAGTTTTCCACAAGTTAAGCAGATTTAGCATCCACATATTTTCTTTGAACTCTGAATGTCCTAATGATACTGATCCTCCAAAGGAGAGATTGCAAGGGAGTGGATTCCCTAATTGTACCTTTTTTTTCCCTCCTGATGGGTCTCACTAGCTGGCATTTTTCAGAATATCCTTTGGGAAGTGCTGAGTCTATGAGTGGTTTCTTTATCCCAGTAGATAGCAGAGATTCCACGAGCATTTCTGAGCTGAGTAAGATTGTACCTCTATGCAATTATTATCGATTTCTTGGGCCTTCCAAACAACTCCAGCATCCCCAGATACGGGTTGGAGATGGTTTGGAAAAGGGTATGCAGTGTTGGCACATCCATCCCAAGGTGAGCAGGGCTGTTCAGGCTTGGTTGTGCATCAGGCAGGGCAGGGTATACCAGCTAGGACCCCTGTGTCTTGGCCTGTGTGACCCCCAAGGATTTTAGCATGAAAGGACCAAGTGAAACAGCATGGGCCAGTTGGATTCGGTCAGAATCCCAGGCGTGCAGCCAAAGTGGAACAGGAGGTTGTACCCAGATCCACCTGGTGGCCTCGTCTTGGCTTCTCACTTCCCTGGTCTGTGTCCTCTTGACTTCATGGCCACCTCCTGTCACCTGGGCTGGAGGACCATTAATGCGGGTTTCAGTTATGGTCCTGCACTAGAGGGAAGGGTCCTGGTGGCAGGAGAGCCAGCTGTTGTTTAGAGGAAGACACTGCCAGCTGACAACTGCCATTCTGGGAGGCTGGTTCATTGTACCTCCGGGCACCAACTTCTGCAAGCTCCACTGGGGTATTCTGATTGAAGAGGTGACTGGTGTTTCTAGGAAAAGGGAAGTAAGACTGTTTCTAACGGTCCTAATCTCTTGTTCCTCAAAACAAACACACGAACAGCTTACTGAGACCCGGAGTTTCGGAGGAGGGTGTGTTTATACACACATCCTGTCTGAACCACGCAGAATTCGGTGGGAGAGACTTGCCCAGCATGCATGAAACTCCATCCCTGTACCGTGAGCGAATGAATGAATGAATGAACGAGTGAAGGAGTGTAAAAATCCCTGGTTCCTTTTCCAGAGATACATATCACATATATCCTTCCACATACTTATATTCTGTCACCTTCTAAACATATGTATGCTTACTTAAAAATAATAAATCGAGGGATACTGCCCATGTTCTACTTTAAACTATTTGACAAGTATTAGAGACAGCTTTCTCTACGTGTACTTTTCAACCTCACTCATTTTTCTAATAATCACGTCATAGGTGCTAGTGGATTCCATGAGTGGGCCACCACTAATAACTAACACTGAACTTGTTAGTGAATACTTAGGTCACATTTTATATCAGTAGACGATGTCTGGGAGGTTTTGTTTTGTTTGCTTTTGTTTTTCGTGGGACTTGGACTTTAGCATCAGCCCCGGAGTCAGAGCCTTCCTAAGATCCTGGGATGCAGTGATCCCAGTAACGTTTAGGTCCAGGTAGACTGACTTTCTCTAAAGGACCTGGGAGTAGGTATTTTAGGTTTGGAGGTCACGCGGTCTTTGTCACAGCTCTTCCACTTTGCAGTCGCAGCCAAAAAAAGTTGTCATTGACGGTGTATGAGCTGTAAGTGCGGCTCCGTCCGTTAACACTTGATTTATAGATGCCGAATGTGAATTTCAGATAACTTTTATGTCTTATACAATGTCAGTCTTCTTTTGATTCTTTTTCAACTGTTTAAAAAGGCAGAAGGTAGAGGCTGGAGATGTGGTTTAGTGGCAGAATATTTGCTTAATATGCCATGAGCCCTGGGTTCAATCCCCAGCACAATAAGTAAATACTCAAAATGTGAAAGATGATTTTAGTTTACAAATTCATGAACCTTAAGATAGCAGTGTAGGCAGGGTTGCTATAGTTTATTAGGTAATCTGTTAACCTCTTTTGTACTAAGGGTAACCTAACTCCTTGGTCTTTAATTCTAGATTACATATGCCAGTTTCATTCATTATGTAGTTGTTTTATTGACTATCTATTCAATTGATTGAGTCATCATTCACTCTTTATTTGTTATTATTTTGTTTTTTGAGATAGGGTATTGCTGTGCAGTTCAGGCTGGTCTTGAACTCACTATGTAGCCCAGGCTGGCCTGAACTCAAGGTGACCCTCCTGTCACCGCCTCCCAAATGCTGGGATTACAGGCATGTGCCACCATGCCTGGCATCATCATTCATTCAACACAGTTATTACCCCTCAAATATGTACCAGGCAGAGTGTCTCTGACCCCCAGCTGCTGATGTTCTTACAGTTAAAACAGATTTTGAATTAACACCTATCTGCTTAAAATCACGAGAAAGGTTATGAAGGAGAACTCTGGGGCGTTTGAAGACTATGTCACATAGAGACCTGAGCGGGATGGGGGTAGTCTCGAGAGCTTCCTGGTGGAGGGGGCACCTTTCAGCTGGGACAGAATGGATGAGGAAGGGGCTGGGGGTGGGCAGTACCTCACTGATAGCAGAGACCTCGAACCTCATGTTAGGAATTTTGCCCTTAGTCTAAGGGAAAGGAAGCAGATATCTTTCTGACTCTTCCTTGGAATTCTTGTTTTCACGCTTTTGGAATTTGCCTGCTTTCTGCAGGAAAGTCCCTCTCAGAGGAGCTACTCATTCTCCTCATACCTGCTTCTCTCCCAGTCTGGAAGGCGTCTGAGTTAGCGTCTGGTTGGGGGACCAGCTGTGTCCCCCTTTCTGCCCCCACTCTGGGCTCTCTTAGTGCTGAAGCGCTGTCTCTCTGCCCCGGTGGCCCCCAGAGCAGACACAAGCCCCACCGCTCACTGTTACAAGCTGCTGTGATCCATTCCTCTCTTCCCCTTCATCTGCCTTTCTTCCAGACACAGCGACTCTCAGTATCAACAGGGGATCGCTTCAGGACCCCTGCATCAAAAATTCCTGCAGGTGTACATGCCCCTTCTGTCAGAGGGCGTGGCATTTAAACCGAGCTCATGCACGTGCTCTGGTTTGCTTTCATAAATCTCCGGATTACTCACAGCATCTAAGACACTGTCAGTGTTATGTAAATTGTTGTTCTGCTGTATTGTTCAGGGACTAATGACAAGCTAAAGAAAGACTATATATTCAGTGCAATGCAAACTTTTTTCACAGAACACTTTCAATCCTCTGAGGCAGCAAAAGAAGCTGCCAGTGAGGAACCGTAAGTACAGAGGGCTGCCTGAACTTCTAGTCATCCTTCCCATAATCTGTAATCTCCCTGCCGGAGGAGGCTGAGCGTAAGAAGGGTTTTGTCCTCCTTTATCCACACTATACAAATATAACCACCCGAAAGCCTCATTTTCATTCGTCTCCCTGGCTCTGGTGGATTTGCGTATTTTCACGTCTATCTGGATTTCATGCATGAGGATCATCGTGATGCTAGTCACTGTGCCAGGCTCTGGGCACACATGAAATCAAAGAGGGTATCTTCTAGGTTTTCAGCAGTTCTAATGGGGCCAGAGAAATGAATACACCCACAAGCAGTGCAGAGACTGGCATGGAAATCTAGGTGTTCAAAGAAGGAACTAGGCAGCTTTATCTGGTGATCAAAAAAGTCTTCGGGGACAACTACCTGGATTCAAGTGTTCTGAGTCATGTTATAGCCTAAGCAGAGGGCAAAGCAGCGGGAGAAACAGAGGCGTGACCTACAAAAGGCTCCTTCAGGCACGTGGAGGAGCAGCGTCTTTGCCCTGTGGGCAGTGGGAAGCCGAGGAAAGCTCCCGAGCAGTGGCGTGAGACAATCGGGATATTGTGGCAACACTGCCTGTGCAGCACAGTGAAGGATTTGAGTAAGCATGAGTCCAACAGCCTAAATGAGAAGAGAAATAATGAGGTCAAACACCGATCTGCAGCAGTGGCTGTGAAGGAGGAGGTCAAATCTGTCAGCCAGGATGTGACAGGTCGGGGATGGATAGGGGTGGCTTTCTGCCTTGCGTGATGGAGAGGAACGGGCTTGGAGGAAAGCAAATGAATCCATGTTGAGTGTGGCTCACTAAGGGGCATTCAGGATGAAGCAAACCAAATGTGTTTGGATGGAAGGGCCTGGGTTTTAAGGGCCACTGGGCTAGAGACGGGAGCCCGGACAGCCCGGTACATGGTCCTGCATGAATTTTACCCCTCTTGACCTCTTGGGCCAATCACCCATGTGTAGTGTTCAACTTGTACAACCAGATGGAGTGGCATCGAAATGTATGTCTTTATTAGATGGCTCATGTGGCCCAGGGAACGGTGACAGGAGATGGTCTTGTAACACAAAGCTTAAAGGAGGGACTAAGGAGACTTTGAAGGAATTCTCACAGACACGAAGACTCCAGGGAAAGATAATGTCATGAAAGACAAGGGGGAAAAAAATTCTCCAAGGAGGGGAAGTTGTACAGACCAAATTACAGATCAGATTTATGGTAGGGTGATCATTTAGGTCACTGGAGAAAGCACAGACTATTTAATAAATGATGTTTAGCACACGAACCAAGTGGCTAACAGGAAATTTCGGTAGCTAAGTTAGTGCAATAATGTTGCTTTTGTATAAACTCACCAAAGCCAGCAGAGTGTGGTTTGTGAAACTTTGGGAAGTCCCCATTGCCTTTATTTCCCCACAGCTGGTGGCTCTCCAGGGTGTTTCGTCATGCAGGGTGACTGTGAGTTCAGCCCCAGGAAGGCCAGAGGTTCTGATGCCAGGCAGTGGCTTGTCCCACCTCATCTGGGCAGGTGCTGCGCCCTCCCCATCACTGACTCTGTGGCCGAGGTGGGATTGTGTTTAGTTTAGGATAGTGCGGTGTGAGCGACAGCCTACCACATCCAGGGACCCAGGCTCTAGGGCTAAGGAGCTGTCTTAGTCTGTTCCAGCTGCTTTGCCAAAATATCGCAGCTTGGGTGGCTTATAAATCATGGCAACTTATTCTGACAGTTCTGGAGGTCAGGAAGATCAAGGTGCCAGCGGATTTTGTGTCTGATGGTGCCCTGCTTTCTGCTTTCTAGAGGTCTCCCTCCTTGCTGCTTTCTCACATGGTAGAAGGGTAAAGAAGCCCCCTTGGGCTTGTTTTTAAGGACAGTCATCCCCAAAGAGTGGAACGCTCATGACCTAATCACCTCCTAAGGTCACACTGGAGATTAAGTTTCAACGTAGGTGTTTGGATGGGGCATGAACATTCACATCGTAACAGGGGCCTCTTGTGCAACAGCTAATTGTATTTCAAAAGATCTAGCACAATAGTATGTGTTCCATTTATTATATGTGCTGCCGAAGTGAGCACATGTGTTCCATTTATAACTGGAAGACCAGATGTGCATTGCTAAACAGTGGTCATAGGTATTCAGATCTTTTTGGAGAGTTGCTGACCTTTTTAAAAGTATTGATTAGGATTTATTTACCATTTGATCATTGCAGAGGTATTAGAAATTAGTATTGAAGGCCAAAACTGGTTTAGTTTAGTGTATTGTATTGGTATTTTACCACTTACTAATCTTCATATACTTTAAATCCAATAATTTTATTTCTAAAGAGGATGATTAGAAGAGATGGTTTAGTCTTATTTTGCTAGAAAGCAGAGCCGGAGGCAAGGATTAAATGTTAAGACCTTACTTCCAAGGTATCAGCCAGAGTAGTGACAGAAGGTAAGAAAAGTGAGAAGAGACCAGGGAAGAAGTCATGAGATGCTGAATAGCATTTGACCATGAAAAGCAGAGTGACCAAGCAGGTTACCCAGCAGGTGTCTTCACTTCAAAGTGCTGCAGAGGAGCCATGCCTTGGAGGAGTTCACAAAAAAAGTAGAGGTGCTTTATCCAGTCATCTGCTGTGTCCCACTGGCCTACCTGCTCCTCTTAGGGAGTTATTTGTACACACTTGGGCTTGGATCACCTGATTCTGAAGTCTTTCAGAGATCCTGATTCCTCCCTTTCCAGAGTAGTCATTCACCCACTTCTGCCCCAGAATGAGTGCTCAAAAGAGCATGAATGAGGTACCAACCAAAATAGAAAGAGACAAGTAAGGAAGGGTCTAATGTCAGTGTCCTAGGGCAAAAACTCCCTTCGAAGTGACTGCATAGTTAATGGCAAACCTTGACGACTGGGTCATTCATAAAGTAGGTCTCAGTAACTAATGACTTTTACATTACAGCCATCCTCGGAGAATCTCCCAAATCATCTCATCTAGGAGTCACTAAATGACTGTCTGTAGACCCACGTCGTCTCATAGCCTGTGCTTATAAAGAAAGTTTTACTAGAGCACCACCATGCCCCTTTGTCTAGGTCCTGCCCCTGACTGCTTTGCACTGTAATAACTGAGTTAAGTCATTGCAGTGAGGACCACGGGGCCCTAGAGTCCAAAAGTATTTAGTGTTTGCCCCTTGACAGAAAAGAAATGTGATGATTCCTGGCCTAAAAGAACTCACTCATGCTACATGTGTAGAACTGGGGACTCCATGTGACAAAGGCATTTGCTCAGAGTTACTTGACTGTATAAGTCATACTAGGACTGGATACCCATCTTGTGAATTTTTCTGTTTTGCCTCAGTGTTCTGCAAGGGTGAGCATGTGTGGCAGTGGTAGTGATTTAATTTGCTCTAAGCATAATGGAGTCAATGGATTTGTAGATAGAGAAAGTCATTGGAAATAAGAGTTAATTTTAAGGAATGCCTGCCCATCTTATTTGAGTGCCAGCTGTCGCCTAGGAGAAGTGGGAATTATTTTTAAGGTCTTTTGACAAAGGATCTATGTCTCTAAATGCTTTATTTATTGTGTTTGGGGATGAGATTTGGCAAGCTTTAAACCAAATTTGGAATTTGGGGACTCATTTGCCAAATGGTAATTTTCTTGATTTCTTGTTTTATTTATTTATTTATTTTTAAATGAATGGATTCGCACTTAACTTTATTACCCTAGGAACTAATGTGAGTTTCTGGGTAAGTTTTCCAGTTTAAAAAACATTCTGTGAGCTTTTCTTTGTTACAAATAATTGGATACTTCTCTAAATCCTCTAATAGACCGGCCCTGATAATTCCCTGTTAATAAAAGTTGCCCTGAGCAGCTTTTATATCCAAATGCACCAGTCTGTTTTCTCGTGTCCATCTGTGTGGAGCAAATGTGAGGCTAAAAAGATGTTTGTCTCTGGCACATTCGTTTGATTAAATTAGGTTTTGTGTGCTTGTGTGTGTGCATGTGTGCATTCTCTTATGTGCCTGCTTTGTTTTGACTTTTTAAATTTTTCTTTAACGGGCTCTTAGTGGAAGGCTGTTAGACTTGAAAGCTTACTGCTACTCTGCCTCAGTGTGGCTTTCGTTTTGTCTTTCAGAGTACCCTTTTTAATTGGTAGTATTGGGTAATACCTAAGTAAGCAACACACTCCTCATCTGCTACCGGTTTTTAAGACTGATGAGGTGGGGAGTCATTGCCCCTGCCAATAAGTTGAAATTACACAAAAGTCAAAGGACAAGGGAGACAGATGGTCTGGTTTGCTGGATTCTAAGAAGCTGATTTACTATAAAGGACAATTTACTATAAAGGAGAACGAACCTTCCTGGCTGTTGGTGGGGTCACTGGTGAGGGGCAACTGGTTCAAAGATGGAAGTGGAGCAAGCGGAACAATGCAGGAGACGCCCAGCAATTCCAGTCCCTGCTGTATGTCCAAGAGAATTGAAAACATGTCACACAAAAACTTGTGAGCGCATGCTCAGTGGAATGTTACAATGGCCAGAAACAACTCCTCTGTGCATTAGCTTGGTGAATGGGTGAACCAAATGCGCTATATGCACACAGTGGAATCCACTCACTCGAAGGAGTGCAGTGCTGGTTGAATGTGTGCTAAGTCAGGACGGACCAGGGGCTGCATGCCGGACGTCTCTATTGATAGTGAAATACCTATGATAGGCAAATCCATAGAAACTGAAAATACTTTAGTGGTTGCCAGGGACTTCAGGATGCAGGGAATGGAGAGCGGCTGCTAATGAGCATGGGTCAAGATATCAAAATCTACTAACGATGCCCAGTGAAGGTGGCACAGCTCTGTCAGTATTCCCCAAAACCATCGTGTTGTATGATTTTATAGAGTGAATTTTATGATATGCAATTACACTGCAATGAAAGCATCGTTAGACACAAGCATGGATAGAGACAGTAGGTGACTCTGTAACTTGCTGGCCTTCCACAGCAGTTGTCGTGCCAGCACACATCAGAAGCACCTAGAGAGTGGAGTTTGTTAGAGGACACCGAAACACACTGACCTGTGGGGTCCCATCACTGACCTGTGGAATCAGCATCTTGTATTTGGAAAGAGTTAAAACTTCTACTGTTTATTTTTAAGTATTTTCTAACCATCACCACCCACTTTTTACTTGCCAGGGGACTTAGGCAGTTGGTGGAGATGCAGCTGTATTAGTCAGTTTTCAATCACTGTGAGAAAAATACCTGAAGTCATCGACTTACAAGAAAGGAAAATTTATTCTGGCTCATATTTTCAGAGGTTTCACCCAAGGTCTCTTGGCCTTGTTGCTTTGGGCCTGTGGGTGGCCCGGTAGGTCATGGCAAGAGTATGTGGTTAAGAAGGCCTGTTTATTTCATAGCAGTGAGAAAGCAAGGAGAGAGAGAACTGGTGTAGGGAGCAAGTCTTCCAATATCTCCTTCTGGGGCAGCCTTTAATGACCTCACACCCTTGTGTCCCACCTCCCCAAAACACCACAGTTTGGGTATCAAACCTTCAACCAGTGGCCTTTCGGGAGATGTTTCAGATCCCATCTACAGCACTAGCAATGGGTCAAATATTACAAAGTCGAGCAAATTTAAGTCCCAATTTTCACTTCCAGAAATTCAGTGAGGAAATACCATGTTCTCTGAACAGATAGACATGCATCATAGTTTGAGGGTTAAAGGTTGTGTATCCACAAGCTATTATAGCTAAAATAGAATCTCGTGGAAGAGATGCCTCAAAGACAGATAACTCAATTTTATGGCGACAAAATTTAGGAGTATGAAACTGCCAAGAAAGGCCTTTCTCTTGGTTGTTTATATTCTTAAGGTCATCAGTGTAGCCAACTTGTGTATATTTTCAGCCTTTGTTCTTATCTATGTAACGGCAGGCAGAGACAGGTCTTACAATTTCAAAGCTTTTGAGTACATAGCTGAAAGATTGTTTTGATCTGAGTGTTTTTGCCATTTGAGAAAAAAAAATCACACATGGCCTCTGGTTTCAACTTTGTTTCTAAGTCAGATAATCTGGGGCTTAGTCTATTTTCACTTGTACTTTCTGCTTAGCACTCCGGCATCTGGACAAATGAACAGGTCCTTGCCTTTGAGAACTCGAAGTCCAGTATAAACAGTTCAGGCCTTGGAGTTCTGAAGGAGTTGTAAAGGTGTGACTTTCATTTTTCTTGTCTTTGGAGATTTTTAGCCTGAGGTGCAATGACTTGCTGCTGCTTTGGTCGGGAAGTGTGTGCACCACCGTTCGTCACACTGCAGAGCCAGCAGGGTTTGGCGGAATCTGAGACACAGCAGAGCTCATCTTGATGATGTGGAAGGTTCTCTACGGGTCAGTGCATGGACCAATATTCACTCATTCAGGGGCAGAACAGTTCTGGCTGCGAATTGTGCACCCATAAAGAATGATATTGCCATGATTTGAGAAAATGCTGATGTAGTGATCCCACTATTGGGAGTATATTTAGGGGAAGTGAGATCAGTGTATCAGGGGCATACCTGTGCTCCGTGGATATTGCAGGATTATGTGCAAGAGCCAAGTGTGGAATCAACTGAGGTGTCCGCTGATGGGTGAGTGGGTGAATGATGAGTGAATCACTTATGTATATATGGACACATGTGTGTATAATCACATTATCTATCTATCTGTCATGGAATACCATCCAGCTATAAAAAGGATGCAGCAACAGGGAGGAACTAAAGGATATTATCTTACATGGAAATAAGCCAGGCACAGAAAGACAAATACTGTGTGTTCTCATCTGTATGCAGAAGCTAAGTAAGTTGATTTCATGGAAATAGTAGAGTAGAATGGAGGGTGCTGGAACCTAGAAAAGTTAGTGAGGGAGAAGACACAGGAATGATGGGTACCAAAATACAAGTAGATTTTGGTCAATTCTTTATGTGTTCTAGATATTAGCCTTTGTGTGAGGAACAACTGGCTAAAACTTTGCCCCACTCTGTGGGTGATTTCTTTTGCTGTGTAAAAGCTTTTTAGTAAGGTGAGATTCCAGCTGTGGGTTCTTTGTAGTATTTCTCATGCACTCAGGGTTTTACTCATGAAGTCTTTGCCTACACCTGTGTCTTCAAGAGTTCTACCTGTTCTCTCTTCCAGCAGATTTAGTGTTTCTGTAGTAATATTTAGATCTCTGGATCCATTTTGATTTTAGTTTAGTGCATGGTGATAGATATGGATCTAGTTTTAGTTTTCAACATGTGGAAAGCCAGTTTTTCCAACACCATTTAATAAAGAGGCTCTTTTTTCCGAAGAACATATTTGGCCCTTTGTCAAAGATCAGGTAGCTGAGTGTGTTTTAAGTTGTTTCTGCATTTCCTAATCTGCTCCACTGAATCTAAGGGTTTTTTTGTCAGTACCATGCTGTTTTTAGCACAGTTACTCTGTAGTATAATTTCAAGTCAGGGATTGTGATGCCCCCTGCCTTGCCTTCGTTGCCCAGAATTGATTTTGCTATTCTAAGTCTCTTCTGGTTCTGAATTTTTAGGGAAGTTTTCTCTAGTTCTGTGAGGTATGCTAATCATATTTTGATTGGGATTACATTATATCTGTGTAGCAATTTTGGGAGTATGGCCATTTTCACTATGTTGGTTCTTCCTACCCAAGAGAAAAGGTATCTTTCCATTTTCTAGTATCCTCTTTGACCTCCTTTTTCAAAGTACTGTAATTTCCAGTGTGGAGCTTTTTTTACTTCTCTTGTTAGATTGATTCCTAGGTATTTTTTTTTCACTGCTATTATGAAAAGTGTTGTTTCCCTAATTTCTCAGTGAGTGTGTTACTTGTATACAAGAATGCTGTTGATTTTTGAGTGTTGATTTTGTATGGCTATGTGCCTGAATTTGGTTGTTAAATCTAGAAGTCTTTTGGTGTCCTCTGTATAAAGTGTCATGTCATCTGCAAATAATAATAATTCTACTGCTTCCTTTTCTATTGTTATTCCTTTTCTTTCTCTTGTCTAAAAGACCCAATCCAAAAATGGGTATCTGAGATGAACACTTCTAAGAAGAAGTAGAAATATGTGAATAAATGTTCAAGACCACTGTTCATTCAAGAGATGCAAATTAAAACAATGCTGAGATTCCATCTCACTCTAGAAAGAATGACTATTATCAAGAAATCAACCAATAACAAATGCTGGCAGGGATGTGGGGAAAGAAGAACCCTTTTTACTGTTGGTAGGAATGTAGGTTGGTACAACCACTGTAGAAATCAGTGTGAAGATTCTTCAAAAAGTAGGACTAGAGGTTGCATATTACCCAGCTATTCCCTTTCTTGATATCCTCCCAAAAGAATTAAAAGCATCATATCACAGCGATTTATCCATACCCATGTTTTATAGCAGTACAGTTTGTAATAGCTGAATCTTGGAAACAACCCAAATGCCCATAAACCAGTGAATGAATAAAAAAAAAGGAGAGTTTTTTTATAATGGAGTACTGTTCAGCCATGAAGAAAGATACACTTGAAATATTTATTGCTAAATTGATGGACCTTGAGATCATACTTTTAAGTGAAATAAATCAGAGTAATCACATTGTCTCTCTGGTGTAAGAAACTGAAAAATGTAAATAAGTACCAAAATACATAATAGATATTGTGGGTTGGAAGAAATTGTTCAAAAGGAAAGGGGAGCTAGACAGCAGGGAGGGGAAAAGGAAGGAAGGGAAAAGATAAAAAAGAGAGAAAAGTAGGATAAAATGGAAATACAACTTTGTAAATAAGAAGGAAGAAGGGATGAGGGGAAGGGAGGGGAATGGAAAAAAGAGGAATCAAGATGTATCATGTACAGGTACAAGTTCCCTCTGATGAATGTGTTTGTGGTATGTATCTAAATTGTACCAATAAACTTAATAATATTAAAAATAATAAAATACAGGGAGGTAGGAGGACTATGTTCTAGTCCCAGAGTGATCGTAGTTTATAGTAGTATTTTGTATATGTAGTAAAGTAAAGAAGACCACGTTAGAGATCTCCACACAGGAGCAGTATGTGTTCAAGGAGATGGAAGTGCCAATTACCCCAATTTGATCATTATGTACATACTGTATATTTTATGTCTCAGATTATCACGTGATACTGAACATAAGCACAGCTATCATGCTATGGTCTCTGATGACTCGCGCTGGCCTCTGGTGACTGAATTCCTAGGAAAACAGTATCATGATGTTGAGGGGGTAGAATGGGAGGTGACACTTGGGCGGAGTCAAGAACAATGGAATTCTGGAGAACTCTCCAGCAAAGACAGACAGTGTAATGTCACACACTGGATTCGCCTTAGGCTACTCACAGAAGCATTTGATTATGGACAGACGTTTCTTTTAAAAAAAATTCAACTAGTTGCCAAGTTGGAAAATTGGAAGAATTTTCATAAACTGTCAAAACAAAAAAAGCATGCATGACCTGTGCTCCACCAGCCCCACCTTCCTGCCTGCACACAGGTGGGAGTGGGGGGTTCAGAAGGCCACCACTCCTGGTGTTTTTTCCTGCTCAATTAAGCATCATGCGTAGACTTTCTGTGTCCAGTCCTGTGGCTATTAGACTTGGGCCCATATTCAGATTGAATCTTGTGGTTTTGCATTAAATATTGCAGGTGAGTGGCAGCATTAGACATGAAATCAGAAAGTTATTTTATGAATGTGCCTGAAAGTGGTCAGATGGTGAAGGAGGACTAAACAAGAGATTAAAGGATCTAGGGAGAAATGACCAGCTGGGTCACAATTAAGTAGCACCAGTGGCAGGACACTCCCTTGCCTTTTTCCTGAAGCCTTTCTTACATCTGATGCCTTAGCACAACTTTGTCATTATGGGGCTTTTGTGGGGCTTGTGGGCAACAAGGGACAATAGGAGCCTGTGGCATAGAGGGCAACAGCGAAGAGGCAGCCTGGGCAGATCGCAGCAGCACAGCTGTTTGGAAGGTTCGACGCCATGGAGTCAGTAAACATTCTAGCTGAGATAGAGAGTCACCTATAGGTTCTGTTCTATTAAATGAGCGGGCAAGGGCCATGTGAATTAGTTATCCAGCTCCAAGTGTTTGCTACGCGCCTTCCCTGGGCTCAGCTCTCGTTATCTCCCCCGATGGCTTCTTGCAGGGCTGGTGTAGGTGGACACAATGCAAATGGCGACATGTCTGTAAAGGCTGAAGGCTTCCTGAAGTGCCTATGGGCTGTTCATGGGACTGTCCCTGTGAACTGGCCTTGATTTTCTTTCCCGCTTGAGTACACCTCCGAAGGTCACTTCCGGCTCAGAAAACTCCAGAAAACCATGAGATACGACCCCAAAGGGGCGCATGATCCACAATTGTTTGGGATTGTGCCTTTGTATGGAAGGCTGGCAGGGTTTCCCGGTGATGAGGCAGAGCTCTGAGTGGGGTAACAGCTTTTTTGTTATTTCAATCTGAGCTGGATTCCAGAGTAGGCAGTGCTCTTCCAGAAGCGTGGGAGGAAGAAAACGGGGTAAGAAGTTAGTCATGCAAGATGCCGGTGTTTACCGTGTGCCCACTCTCTGGAAGCAGTGTGCCAAGCTGCGCAGAGGGGGTAGCAATCCCTCAGGGAACACATCATCCTTAGATCACGCGGATCTGTTTCTGTTCCCTGAAGCTCCTGCCCTCTATCCTAGCTGCATGCCCACCACCGCAGAAAAAGGGGCGCCGGTAGCAGTGAGGAAAGTCCAGAATTATTCGAGTGGTTTTCCGCAGGGATGGACTATGGGTATAACGTGCTAGAGTAGGGTCCTGCATCTCCCCCAAACGTGGCCAGCCTTTAATATCTAGATTATGGGAATTTCATGTGGGTCCTGGTGACAGACAGACAGATGAAAATCTAAAGTGGCTCTCAAAGGACCTGAATGCTTGAGAAGCTTAATGATTTGTTTTCTCTTAGGCACTCTGCCCTGTTGGCTTCGTTCTTGGAACCACACCTGGGTATCTTGGAGCAATTCGACATTGTTTCTCCAGTTTTTTGTTTGTTTGCTCATCCTTTGGTTTTTTATTTTTATGCAGAAAAGCTTCATTTTTAAATTCCGCTTTCTTACTGTGTGCTCATGTCTCCAACTTTGTCACAGGGATTTTCTCTTCCTGACTCCGGAGAGCATGCTTGATCCTTCAGCCCACAGGGAGAGTCACCCAGGGCCTGCTGGCGTGTTTTTGTTTTAGACGGGCTCACAAGGCCTGTAGGTCTCTCCATCCCTGGAAGTTGGCCTGGGCACGTGCATGGTGCGCGTTCTGAAACTTTCCCAGGCTTCTTGGCATAAAGGTAAACAGTGCTTTTGCCAAAGACTCAGGACAGGCTGGTTTTGTGAGAGGCAGTATTGTTGGAAAGCCTGTGACAATGTGTCAAACGCTGGACCATTCTGAGGGGCTCCAGATATTGCTTGAAGGGCACTTCTGTAATTTTTATCAGTACCATGTGTTTGGTAGAAGTGGAATGAACAGAAAGTCCATTCAAGTTGGGAGAAATTTGTGCATTGTTTCGATCTTGTGCCTTTTTACTTCTTTCGTGGCCCTGCCTCCGACACCTGGGTGTAGGCAGCTGGTCATGCAGACA
This sequence comes from Dolichotis patagonum, assembly GCA_004027295.1. Taxonomy (NCBI): domain Eukaryota; kingdom Metazoa; phylum Chordata; class Mammalia; order Rodentia; family Caviidae; genus Dolichotis; species Dolichotis patagonum. Next base: position 23,091 of record PVJX010005385.1, read on the forward strand.
GAACTCGCACTTCGTGTCTTCGCTGAGGCTGGTGGCTCTCACAGCGAACTGGGCCCCTGCACGTCATCACCAGGGAACTCATCAGACAGCAGATTCTCAGGCTGTCAGCCAGGCCTGCGAATCAGAAGTCAGAGGTCAGGCCTTGTGATTCGCATTGTAACACGCCCTCCAAGCCAGTGGTAGGGGCTGTGAAGTTAGAGAAGCTCTCCGTGAGAGTCACCCCGCTCCTAGCTTGCCAGTGTTTTTGCAAGATTTCAAGCCTCTTTGCAGAGAGATGTTTTAAAAATGTTCCTGCCATTTCCGGAGGAATCTTGTTACCTTCAACTCTAAAATGCTACCTATTTAGCTGCCATTCTTGTGTGGTCTTCTCTGACCTGAATGCCTTTTCTTGATGTTCAACAATAGTTTGGGAAGAGCTTTTTAGGGGGGAGGATGGGGGTTGGCAATTCCTGTGTGCCTTCGGCAGGGTTAGTTTGTGATAAGGAGGTCTCCTCTGTTCCTGGAGGAGAGGCACCTTGCCTTGTGTCCCTGGGGCTGACTGGCCTCCTTGGGAACTCAGCAGGTTTGCAAGTGCCTCTGTGATTGCACCTCAGAGACATTATTGCTTATTTCTATTTCCCAAAATAATTTTAGCTTTTCTGACTATTTCCCCACTCTTGTGAAAAGCAACACTCTCAATTCTGGGCATTATTTATAAATGTAAAGTCACACCTTTTACTGGAAAGTTTTCTATGTAAGGATTAGCAGTGCAGACAGAGTGACTGAAGTTAATACATGCCAAATTTCTCAGAAAACGAACAACAAATAAGGTGATGTGTGAGTGGAAAGGTGGGAGGAGAGGTTCCTTAGTGACTGACAGGTCTGATTTTCCTTGGCGAGGTCATGGAGGTCTTGCCTGGGGCCCGTGAAGCCACTGTTTAGCAGCATCACAAAAATATTCCACACGCTGGTCTATGCCACCAGGATGGGCTGGCCATTCACAGGGCAGTGTGCGTTGATGGCTCTCCCTGGACAGACATAGAACTAGCTTCTAAAAAAGGAATTTAACAGCCGGAGCGTAGCTCAGTGAGGGAGTGCTTGACTAGCGTGTGCAAGGCCTTGGTTTTGACCCCTAGAATTGCAAAAAGAAAAAACAATGAGTATAAATTAAAAAAAAAATTTTTTTTTTTGAAGCCAGGCGTCATGGTGTGTACCTGTAATCCCTGCACTTGGGAGGCTGAAGCAGGAGGATCATTGCAAGTTCAAGACCTGTCTGGGTTACAAAGTGAGCTCAAGGCCAACCTGAACTCCATGGAGAGATGCTGTCTAAAAAGAAAAAACATAAAAAAAAATTTTTTTTTAATGAAAATATTGAAAAGGGCATTTAAAAGAAGACTGTGAGGTTATGTTCTAGAGAAACTGGAAAATAGTGCTGAAGAGTTTTATCTTATGCCTTCTACCTTCTTTGGGGTCAACTTCATTCAGCTTTCTTCTGTACTCGTCTTCTGCTCTTTAGCAGCCATTGGCCAAAGATGGCCACTTCAGCAGAAGATGGTCCCTTCAAGTTCTGCTCTGTAGGACTCTCAGCTGGCCCACGTTATGCCGAGCAGGAGGTCACATGGTGGTTCATGGGTCTCACAGAGTGAATCCTAGGTTCAGTCAGTTCTTACAAAAGGTCTCTCGCTGTCACAGGTAGCAAATGTTTTTAATTGTTAGGTGATAGTTTATGGCTCTGATTGTGTTTTGTAAAAGAATTTTAATTTTATAGACAGATTAGCCAATCTTTTCCTTTTACGATTTCTCCCTTTTAAGGTCCCATTTGAAAAGATTTTTATGAGCAAAAAATGGTGATATTTTCTTCTAACACTTTCATGAGCTTTTTTTTTTCTTTCTTTTCCTTTACAAGTTTTAATCTAGATGGAATTTAACTTCAGAAAATGTGTGAGAAATGGACCTGCCTTAACATTTTTCGAATAGTTTGCTCATTGTTCAAGCAGCTTTTGTTGACTAATTCTGCCTTTCACCATTCCCCTGAAAAATACCTCTTCGTGCTAAACTAGTCTGCTTGGCTCTGTTTCTTATCTTTTCCCGCTGATCTTTCTCTTTGTTCCTGTACCGGCAGCATACAGTTTTGTCTGCCTTTCTGTCATGGAAATTTCCCGAGTACAGTATTCTGTGGAGGACAAATTCCAAGAACTCCAGTGGATATTTCAAAGCAAGATAGTACCAAGTCCTACATATACTATGGTGCTTCATACATGAGATACAACTGAACTTATAAATAGGCACAGGAAGAGATTAAGAAAAACAACCAACAATAACAGTGAGTAGCTATAATATTATAGTGTAATAACAGTTACACAAATGTGATCTCGCTCAAAATCTTCTTTTACTTGTTACCTTTTCACTTAAAGGAAATAGTTTATGGCTTCCCTTTGGCAGATCCAAATTGCCAGCGTCGTATCCAGGCACTCAATTATTAAATAAAAGAAAGGTTCCTTAGACACAAGCACTGGAATACCATGACAGATAACTTGATCACTAATGAGTAGGTAGAATATACTGTGCAGATCCTCTGCACACGGGTGATTCTCATCTTGGCTGTGATGGATTGTGATAGTGCAAGTTTTATCACTGCACAGAGTGGCATGCGAATCGAAACCTGTGAATGCTTTATTTCTGGAATTTTCTATTTAATATTCTTGGACCATAGTTGACCTTGGCTAACTGAAACCAGAAACAAAGGAGAGCTTTGATACATGGCAAAGCACTCAAAGGGGTACACGGCAGATTCGCGGTCCTGTGGCACAGCAGCATCACGTGCTTCTTGTGTACTTCCTCAGCAATCTTCCTTGCATGTGCAGGTGTATACATTTTACTTACGTAAAATGTCGTAAAGGTGAGGACTTTTGCACGCTTAGTAGTATGCTCCAGCAATCTTTTTTGCATCACCACTGCAGACCTACCTCGGTCACTCTCAGAGCTGCACAGAATGCCCTCCTGTCCATTCCATGTCACCAGTCCCCTGTGGATAGACAATGTGGTTGCTGCTCCCTTGGAACTTTTTCCCTCCAGCCACCATCCACCAAAGAAGAAAAAGCTTTAAGAAAGCCTTTATTCTTGTAACAACACCTAGGAGTGTTCTTTGGTCAGAGGATGTACGCGTTGGGGACTGGGTAGATATCTCCAAATTGCCTTCCAAAAAAATGCTTTCTCACCTGCTTTGCAAATTCTCACTAACTAGGGGTTGTCAGTTTTGGAAGATCTTATTTATCCCATGGATGAAAAAAGAATGTCTCTGAGGCTACACATCTTTTTTTGTTTATCAATCATTGATAATTGCTGTTCTATAAACTACCTATGTGTGCTCTTTGAATTTATTCTATTATTTTATGTACCTATTTTGCAGTGCCATTAGTGTAACCCAAGGCTACATACATGCTTGCCCAGTGCTGTACCTTTAAGCCACGTCCCAGACTGCTTTGCTATGTATATATTAGGCTGCTGCTGCTACTTTGTAAATCAAAGATGGCTAGAGAATTGGCCTTCTGTCTGCTTTCCCTGGCCTCTTCTTAGTCTTTCTATCTCTTTTGTCTTTCTTTTTATCCACACATAGACATAGACATAGACATAGACATAGACATAGACATACAAACACATAGATTTACACATACACATAGCCATATTTCTTAAAGTCAGCCATTAGCCATGTTACTGAACTTAGTTCTAATAGTTGCTTTGAGCTGAGTCTTCATTCATTCGTCAAACACTTATTGAGTGCCAGCTCTGCTGGGTGCCCAGAGACAGGAATGCATTCATTAATTGACAGTCTCAGCTCTTAGAATATGCTGGTGGGCGGGATGGACGGGAAGCAGGTGTTGTACTGATGGAGGAAGCTGTCATTCACCCAGATGTCTGTCAGCTTCCAAAGGGCAGGGAGGCAGCTGTGAGCTCCTGTGTCCCTCCCAAGTGCTCGGAATGCCTGAATGACAGTGGCAAGAAGCACACAAGCTGGACCAGAGGTCACCTGGGCTCTCCACATCTGCACCATGGTGGGAATCCCCTGCGGCCTGGGATCTCCCTCCGACCCCAGCTCTGTCCATTCCGAACTCCTGGGAACAGGATGCTTAACTGTGTTGTCCTCTAACTCAGGACTTCCTGGAGACCTCATCTCTCTCTGGTACCCTGAGACTATTCCCTGGCAACCTCTCTGTGGAGCCTGTCTCCTCTCCACGGTGCCCGTGCCCTTGTGCTGCCTCCTCTCTGCTTACCCTCAGCTGTTCCAGGGCAGACTCTACAGGGTCAGGCATACTAAAAGGCCCTCTGCTCTAACTCACAACGTACCTCTGAAAACCGAAATAGTTAATAGAGCCTCAGGTCAAGCAGTGGCTGTCTGAGGACAGGGCTATGAACCTAGCGTTTTTAGAATGTTGAGAAGGAAACAGCATGTGTGGAATTCCTTAAATTACCCTCTAATGCTACTGTGTTCTTTGCCTTATCCTACGGAGGACCCAGGGATTTTGTCTGGTCCAGGCAGCTCCTCCTATGTGATGGTATCCCATGCCTTTTTATTATGGATTGCATTAACTTTTTCCACATCTGGTTCATCACTTATATTGCTTAATAAAAATGATAATTTCTGGGTTCCAACCAAAACCTTCTGAATCAGAATTTCAAGGTGTTAAGTCTGAGAATCTACACTGCTCTTTGTTTTTTGCTTGCGGTACTTGGACTTGAACTCAGGGTCTCACCCACGCTAGGCAAGTGCTCTACTACTGAGCCACATCCCCAACCTGAGAATCTTTATTTCTAACGATGGCTGAGTGAGACGCAGCGCCTCTGTTTCCTGGGTCTCAAACCCTCTCCCCTCACGTTGGTGCATGGCTGGCTTCTTCCTTTTCACGGTGGGGACCTTTTAAGATGGCCCCGACGCACCCACATCCCGGTACTCCACCCTTGGTGTAGTCCTCTTCCGTTCTCTCTCTCGGGACTGGGACTGCTCTGCAAGACTAGTAGATTCTGGCAGTCGTAATGAAGTGTGACTGCTGAGACTCGGTCACCACAGACATTGTAGCTCTGCCTTTCTCTCTCTCGTGACTCATTCTGGGAGAAATTAGCTGCCATATTGTACCCAGCCCTGTGGTGAGAAATTCTGACATCCGTAGAGTGAACTTTCATCAAGTGGCTCCTCTAACCTGTCAAGCCTTAGATGATCCATCTGTGAACACCTAGGGAGTCCCTAAACCAGAACCACCCAACTAAGCCCACCCCCAGATTCCTGACCCTCTGAAACCATGTCGGATAATACATTTTTGATGTTTTTAGCTGCTAAGTTTGCGATGATCTGTGATGTAATGGTAGGTACCTAACAAACATCTCTTAGGTGTTTACCCAACAGCCCTTCTTTAGTGAGCCTTCCTTTACCCTGTGAAAAGGATGGCTTCTTTCTAATAATGCTGCCTGTCCCCTTCCACTTCATTCTCTTTAGCATGTACTGAATCTATGTTTCATTTATTTATGTCTCCTGGTACACCTCCTATCCCCAGTTAGAAAATGTTTAAACTTCCATTTTTGGAAAATTTTGTATATGTAGATAACTGTCAATTTATGATGGTGTGAGTGACTTGATAATGGGTTTAGCAGGGTGTTAAATGCACTTGTGACTTATGCTGGGGTTTACGGTGTATAGACTCACCATAAATCAAGCAGAGTATGTATACATATTTATTTAAAATTAGAAAAATTTTAAAATTTATTTAAAAGTAGAATAATGCAATGGCCCCTGGATTTTAAGCTAAGGGAGGAGGAAGAGGAGACAATTTAGTGAGTTATCTCTCCTTCAGTATCTCCATTGTTCAGAACAGGGCCAGACAGCCCTCAAATTTATGCTGAATGAATAATAACAACATTAATTTTGCGTATGATTAGGAAATCATGAGTGGATGATAGATTAAAAATAGCACTGCTTTGCTGCTGCCCCAGGACCTCAGCAGAGCTCACATGGGGTCCGCGTAGCCAGCAGATGGTCGTCTCAGTTGTGAGACTGAGTCTCCGCAATGCCATTCCTCACTGTGACCTCAGTTTCTCCCATTAAAAATGGAAAAGACAGCACCTGTTTTGCAGGTGTCTTATGATTCTTGAAGGTGATACCTGATGTGAAAGGACTTCACGTGGGCCAAGCCAGACAGTTGTTCAGAGAGAGAAGATTCTCTCCTGCTTGGAGACAATAGTCAGAGTTTAAATTTCATTTCCTTTCTGCTGAGTGGGGTTTGGGAGGGATGGATTGGAAATGTCATGAAGCCAGAGGCCCCTAACTAGAAGACACTGAAAAGCCAGAGACCAAGGAAACACAGGTGCACAAGAGGGGACCAGGCCTCTAAACAGCTGCTAAGCTTTGCCTCCCTGGCTTGCAGCACATTGCATTCTGGGAAAGTTGGCTGATTGCAGATTCTAGCACTGCCACCCACTGGATGCCTGGGCCAGGTCTTCTGGGCTCCTGTGATTTCCTGGGACCTGTCTTCTTGGTTGTGGTAGAGCACATAGCTGGAACTAGCAGCCTGAAAGAAATCACCTTCTGAGATGCCAGGAGCATCTAGATGGATGGTAGGCTCTCTATCCAGCAAAGCCTGAACACAACCCAGACTCTCAAAAGGAAGATGCAGTTGGGGTTTCTACTGGGCAAAAGGAAAAGGGAGAAAGCAAGAAGCACTGAAAGGAGAGAACACAGAGAGGGCAAGGGGAAGGGACTGTAAGACCCTCAGGTCGGAGCCCAGGTTGCAGTGCTTTTCCTACTAGGCGGATGTCTGTGGTTATTTTGCCTGCAGGCCACTGGGGGCAGCAAATAGCCAGCACACTGGCAAGGAAATTGGCCAAGCCAAAGAGGTGGAGGGGGCACAACCCGCTGGGGACACCAAGGCTGACAAACAGACAGGAGTGGCGGATCATGTTACCAGACACCTAGATCCCGGGCTCCTTGTGACTTTCCGACTGGGACTCATATCCCCAGCGTTAGCTGTCTTAACAAAGACTTTTTTAGTACATGTTTATAATACCTAAGACTATTTCCATTGGGGCTGTTTTGTACATGTGCATAACACATCTTAATTCGTTTTTATGTCCCCTTCCTCTGTCACCCTTTCCCCTACCTTCCATCTCTTGGTCCGCTTCTAATTGACTGCTTGTTAATCCTGCCTGGTTCACTGTTCTTAATATCTATGTATATATTTATATTTTTAACATCACGGTCTCATTTTTCTAAAGGAAAGGACATCTGTGCTTTGAAATCCGGATTCACATAGATTTGAACTTTTCAACTGCACTTTCTTTGCGAGTTCTACCCTGCGTCCCTCCATGGGGCAGGCCGTCCCTGTAATTCACTGATGTGAGGATTAGCATCCCTGGCTCTTAGCACTGGTTGCTAGAGTAACAGCCTCTCCGGGGGCTGGTTTCACCCATGATCACTCCTTTATGTATGTTTTGCTGCCCTGGTTTCCGTGGAAGAGGTCCAACATGAGTCAGTGGCATTAGGAAGAAACGTTCGTTGTGAGCTGGCTTGGGGGGGGGGGGTCCCTTGAGCATAGGTCACTCCTTCCATCTTGTTTTCACTGTGCTCCCCACAGCATGTAGAGCCTGTGTGGCAGCGGCTCTGGTAGTGGGGGTGTGGGGTGTCACCTGGCACGACCAAGGGCCCGAGGAATGGAGGCCCAGAAAAGACGGAAGGTCCTCTGTCCGAGGTCGCTTGGGCTCTGGACTGTCCCGTAAGTCTTGCTTTGGCTTGGCCAGGAAGCCTGGTGTGCTGTAAGTAGATTAGCAAGTTTCTTATTGCAAAAGGCCTGGAAAAGGCTTTCTTCCTGTGAACGATATGGCCATCTGGGGAGATTGGCCTGGCTCTTGGTGGCGGCACCCAGCCAGAACCCCATGGCCCTCTCCAGATGTCCTCCTGGCCTGACTGGCTCGATTCCTGTCTGCTCGAGGCTGACAGCTGTCTTTGTGTCTTGGGGTGTGTTAGATCCGGCCAAGACCAGGAGATCAGCTGGGCTGTAGTCATTCAGGCAGATGTGTTACTCCTGGTGGAGCCCAATTGGAGGCCGGAGTAGACAGTGCTTCTGAAGACTCCAGCTTCTCAAAGAACGGAGTGAGCCAGGCCAGCACTGGCTCCAGCATGGGCAGCAGGGTTCTGCCTAAAGCCCTCCCCCACCTCCTCTGGGGGCTCAGAGCTTCCCCAAGGCGCCCTCAGAACCACTTGGTACTGGGTTGGCTCTGCTGTTTGTGTCTTCATGTTAGGCTTGGCCTTTGTGTTCCTGGTATGTGGTGGTGGCTTACAGGTATCAGGCACGGGTGACAGCTGGCTGGGCACATAGGTGGAAGAAGTGGTCGGGGCAGGAAGTGGGATCCCTGGTGTAGCCGAAAGGTAAAATGGCAGAGTCCGTACATCAGCCTGTGGGTCTTCTGTTTATGATCAGCAGCATCAGCCACCAAAGGGATGGAGGCCGCAAAACATTTTGGGTAGTTCTCTGGGGTCTTTTCCTGCTTTAGGAGGAACAGGTGTCTTTTTGACCCTGGATGGCTGAGGAGGGATCTCTTTTGTGTCCCTAGAGTCCAACCCCCGTTGGCTATCTGTCCCCACACCCATCCAGTAGGTGCTGTGTGCTCAAAGTTGAGCCAGAAGTTAAGGGGAAGACCTGCCCTGAGACGTGGGCAAGGCGCTGATTCCTAGGGTGGAGCTGGATGGACTGCTTTGCATCAGGGGCTGAGGTCAGCTTTGGGTCCACCTAGCTCCCTTTGGCACCCACTCCAACATTTGAGGGAAGGAACCAAACTGGGATGACTGCATAGCAAAGGAAGCATTTTAGTTGAGACCTGAGGGATGCCTGAGATGTGATTTCCAGGATGGGGTGGGAGATGGCAGGGACACGTGACCTGTAGAAGGCTTGTTCAGAGCTCACTGTGGGACATCCACTGGGTCTTGGGTGAGGTCAGCAGGAAGTCAAGTCTGATAGGCAGACAGGACTGGGGTCCTGGAGCACCTTGCTGGGAGGACGTTGGAGTGTGTCAGGAAGGGGATTTTCACAAGTGAGTGACCAATCGCAAGAGCTGGGCTGCAGGGCAAGTGGTCTGCTGGCTGTGTGTGGACAGGGTGCAGTGGAGAGAGACAGGAGGGAGGGAGATAGGGAGGAGGAAGCATGGGCTGAATGAGACAGAGAAAAAGAGGAGAGGGATGTGACAGAGGGAAATCTTCAGAGAAATCGGTTAGATTAGGGTGGAGGGAAATGAGGCGCTGGGAAGTAGGGTGGATCCTGCCTCTGGGTCTCTGGTGGCTGGGAACCCAGGAGGACAGGGCTGAAGAGCAAAGCCCAGGCTGACCTCGGGGATGCAGCGGCAACAGCGTGGCCTCCAGGCAGGGCCAATCCTGCAGCAGAGGAGAAGAGGTCTCCTTAGAAAGGGGTGGAGGCCGGAGGCACGTCTGCTTCCGTCACTTCTTTTGGATACTTATCCCAGCCCCACTTCATGTGTTCTAGCAGTTCGGTGACATCTCCAGCTGTAGCCCTGCTGTCTTGTTCTGCTCTGCACCATCGGCATCCTAAGCACGCTACACTTGTTAACTCACATAATGCTCTGTTTCAACTCTCTTAAGCCCCGTTGTCATCCCCAGTTCCAGAGAATGACAATGAGAGCTGAGGCTGCGCTTGAGGCCACCCAGTTAAACCACGAATGGCTGCCCCGCGTGCCTCCCCGGGGTCGAGCAGGAGGCCGCTTGCAGGGCGTCTTGCTGATCTCTCCATAGCCAGGGGGGCCCCCGCCTCCTCTTCCTCTTCCTCCTCCTGCTCAGGAAGGCCCTGCACTCTGGGTTTTGGTCACCTCCTCCTGGCTGCTTCCCTGACTGGCCTCAAGTCTGTTATTTCTCCTTTAAGACAGGAAGAAGACATCCTGAAACCCAGCAAAGCTGGCAGGCAGGACACCAGGACCAGTGAGACCCATTAGCCCAGCTCCTCTGTTTTAGATGAAAAAGCAGAGACCAGAGAGGCAGTGTGGCTTGGCCAGAGCTACACAGCAATTTAGGAATAAAGCTGAGAGGAGAATCTGCGGTAAATCACTTGAATCCCAAATGCGAGAAGCCGTCAGAGGGTTATGTTTTTGTTTTCAGTGTTAACCGCATTCTCAGTAAGAGAATCTTTAAACGTGTCGTTTCCTTGTACTTTGTGCTGGAAGTTATCTGTGGGCACCCAGCATCAGCGCACCTCTCTGGCTGAGCACCACTGTTGAACTCGTTTGACAGAGAAAGAGACTGAGGCACTGAGAAGCTAAGGAACCTGACCTAGGTTATACTGAGGTTAAGAGGCAGAGCCGAGGTCCAGACCCAGCCAATTGCTGCTGGCAGTGGAAACTAACCACTGAGCTATCCAGCCCCTGCAATGATTGTGGAAAGCTAGTCACAGAACTTGACATATGAAAAGACAGCACAGTATGACTTTGTCTTGTTTTAAAGGTGATCTCGTGCCTGGTGAACAAGTGCACTTGTGGATACCAAAGCATTGGTAGTAATAACCTCCAATGTGGGAATATGAGCGATGCTCATTTTTCTCTTTGCGTTTTTTTATAGTATCAGAGTGTATATAGTGAGCAAGTACTGTTTTTATCACTATGGTTGTTTAATAAGGCTGCACATAACAGTGAAGTGGGTACGGTGGCCCTGGGGGGACAATACTGCAGCTGCAGTGTTAATTGTGTTTCTGATCTGCTGCTTTGCTGAGTAGCAGAAAGGGGTGAGGTGGCTGTAGTTCAAGCAAGACTTAGAAGAGTAGAACGGGGAATGTTCACGGAAATCACCGGATGGCATAGGACCCTTTCTTCTGGCAGATTCTAGCCCAGGGCTCCTTTGGGGCTTTGGGTGACCATGGGCATTTGGGGTGAAATGCTCAATCTGCAGTGGGGGTGCCAGGACTAGAGTCTGGAGCCTGAGGGCAGCATATGAGTGGGGTGGGAGTTAGTTAGGAGTTAGGGTTCTGGGGACATCTCAGAGGGTCCCCCCCGCCACACCGGAAGCCCACTTCCTCTGGCCCTGCCCAGGGAGAAGGCCCCTAGCAAAGAGAAGCCACATGTCACGGGACAGGAGGGAGGAGGGTTCTTTGTGGTCAGGGCAGGGGAGGAAGGTGACGGCCAATCTGATTTTTCCTGCTGTGACCATCTTGTGCTGCTCTGTGACACTCAGGTTCTGCCCTAAGAAATTCTCATCATGATTTTGTTCTTTCCTTGACCAGAGACCACCTGGGAACGCCCGAGCAGCTCTCCTGGGATTTCAGCCAGCCCTGGCCCTCACAGGAGCTCTCTGCCTCCAACAGGTACCATGTGCGCGCTCACTGGCAGGGCCAGTGTCGGGGCACCCCGCCTTCCTCCAAAAGGCCCGGACTCTGGTCCCAGGGCCTAAAGCCTGCTGTGGACTGCTCCAGACCAGTGCGGGGAAAGGTCATGCTGGAGGCCCTGGAAGCTGTGGTAGGGTGGTAACACCCTGGCAGTGCCAGCGGCTGCCCTGGGGGCTTCACACCCTCAGCCACTCAGGTCCTTAGCACAAAGTGGTGGGATGAGGTGACATATCAGAGCCATTGCCCCAGGTGGGCCAGAAGCACTCCAAGAGGCTTTGTGGGGATCAAAAAGTCAAAGATAAAAGGGAGAGGGTTTTTACAAGGCAATTTTCAAATAGAACATTCTGGAAAAGAAGTGATAGGATGTGTGTGCAGAGATAATCAAGTGGGAGGTAGACATTTCTATACTAGGTTGGAGGTTTGTTCAGGGATTTCTTAGGAGACATCAGGTTCTCTGAGATTTCTGAGGCATGAAGGACCCCCAGCAGGGAGAACAGCTCCTGATTTCCGTCTTTTTAGAATGTCACTTCTTCCAGGAGCCCTTCCCCCACTGCTGCTTTAGAGCTCACATCCACCCACTCTGGGTCATAGCTGTGTGCTGCTTTGCCGAGCTCAGAGTGTTTCTCTATTGGTTGTCACTCTCCTGGGCCACGCGTACTCTGAGAGTGGGCTGTGGTCTCTCTCTCTGTCTCTCTCTCATCTATCTATCTATCTATCTCATGTTGGTAGTACCTGGGATTGAACTCAGGGAGTACTGTGCTACAGCCCAATCCTTTCTACTTTCTGTTTTGAGATAGGCTCTCACCAAGATGCCCACGCTGAATGCCCACTCTTCTCCCTCAGTATCCCAGTAGCTAGGATTATAGCAATGTGCCATGTGGGCGGTCAACCACATGTGCTGGTTTTTTACCTTTACGAGTTAATGGAGCTGGCAGGGTGGTGCACACCTGTAATGCCATTGTTCTTGGAAGCTGAGGCAGGAAGATTGTGAATTTGATCCTAGTTGCAACTTAGCAAAACCCTATCTCAAAATAAAAACTTTTAAAAAAAGGTTGGGGACATAGCTCATTGTGAAGGCCTTGGGTTCAATCCGATACTGAGATAGACAGACAGACATAGATAGACAGACAGACAGACAAACAGACAAACTTGGAGGCAAAGGGTAGCCAGGAATTTAAATTTTAGGAGCTTGAGAGGGTGATAGAGTCTAGTGGACATGGGTGGGGAACACCAACAGGAGATGAAGGGACTGGAATAACAGTGACATCTTCCACTTATGACAGCCATGGAGGGAAAAAAGTCCTCACAAAGGTCCTGGAAAAACCAGGCATGGTGGTGCATAACTGTAACCCCAGCATTGTGGGAGGCTGAAACAGGCGGATCTCAAATTCAGGTGCAGCCTGGGCAACTTATCAACGCAGTGAGACCTTATCTCAAAAACATTTTTTTTTTAAGACCTGAAGGTGAAACTCAGTGCAAAGACCACAGATTCAGTGTTTAATACTGCCAAAACAAACAGAATGTTCTGGGAATGATACGGGGGAATGAAACTCCCGACCTACTATGTCCAGAACGAGTTCGTGTTCTCTAAAATCAATGAATGGATTTTAGGAACAATGGAGGTTAAGAATAGAATATATTTATTGAGAGAAAGAAAGCTTCCGTCTGAAGAGAGACAGAAGGGGTCCCGAGCAGGTTGCCAAGGACTCTGTCCTTTCTAGGGACTTTTACAGAGCAAAATCATGGGGCGAGATAGGTCCAAGGTGGGGGAAAACTGGGAACTCACAAGGCAGATGGGCATAAGGTGGGACAGAACTATGGTTAGCCAATAAGATTAATAGTTCAGGTAAAATTGATGAAATTGGGGACAAATGGAGAAGCAGAGTCACATAGAAAGTGGGCATTCATAGAGAGCAGTGACTCTTCCCTTGGGGTTGGGATGGTGACTCCCGGCTTCCTCAGGGTGATAAGGAACTAACTATTTAGAATATCAGTCCTTAGGATGTGGATGCATTTGTTTGATCTTTTGTCTTGAGGCCTGGCCCACAGCAGGAGGTGTCTGGATCCCTTACACACCCCCCCCCACAGTTGCAAGGTATCTGGGCTTCTGCATTGGCTCCTTTGAGGACCTAGCCCTGTCTCACTACCTGTAATATTTCTAACTAACTCAGCTGCCTATAAAAGGAAGAAAAAAACAGAGGTCTGAGCTATTTCCCCAAAGTAGCCCAGCTAACCCAAAGCAGTACAAGCCATAATGAGGAATATTCCAAGGGACCAGGGCCTTCCCTTGCATGACAGGCGGCCTGGACTTGTCCACTACGAAGGTGCACTTGGAAATAACAGTGTCTGATCACATAAATCATCCAGGGCTGTGAAAGTTGGCAGCAGAACTCAAAACTGGAAATTCATCACTCTGCTGATTCCAGTAAGGCGTGAAAAGAAAGCCAGAGCATGTCCTACTGGAAAACATATAAAATGGCATTATATAAAATGACCTTTGGAAGACAGCTCTCTGGTCCAGGTGAGCAGTGTGGCACCTGCTGTTGGTGTCCTAAGGGGACCAGGTGCTGGAGCTGCTGTGTGACAGGAGGCCATCCAAGCATACCACCTTCGATCTTTGCTATCTTAGTGGGCTTTTTAAACAATAGAAATGACAGTGTGAGTGATGTCAGGTGTGGCTTTATTTCCTGGTGGCTCCAGGCCAGCAGAACACTAAAAAGAAATCCCAGCTGTCTTTTCCTGCTGGTGTGGTCAGTGTGGGAGGCCTGGTCAGCACCATGAGCAGAGGGAGACTCAGACTGAGGACATGTGGCTGCCTGTCTTGATTACCTTTCTCTTGTTGCTGAGACAAAAATACCCCACACCCAAAATTAAGGAAGGTAAGGTTTATTTCGCTTACAGTTTCTGGAGGTTTCAGTGTGTAATCACCTGGCTCCAAGGGCAGACGGCAACAGTTCATGGGTTCGTGGTGGCAAAACACGGCGAAAGCAACAAGAGCAAAAAGGGAGGAACACAGACAGAAGACTCTTTCTCTGTATGTAGGCCACACCCACCCTAGAGAGACACTAGACTTAGCGTAGGTATAGCATTCACACCCATAATTCCCACATTGGACTGTGAATCAGTCACAAGTTCTAGAAGCCTGCCCCATGACTGCATGAGGCTTTGGGGTGACATCTAGACACAAAGCGTAACACCACCACAGCCTGCTGCACTGGCTGGCGGAGCTGCTCAGGTGTTATCTGAGTCACAGGAGCGCTTCTCCAAAGCCCACTCTGCTGGTGCATCCGCAGGCAGCCCTCAGTCCCCTCCCTGCTGTCCCCAAAAGGAAAACTGGGAGGAGCTGGCTCAGATCACTGCAGAAGCCTGTGCTTGACAAGCTCCCTCCTGCACCCCACAAGCCAGTCAAGAGCCTCTGAACCCAGCACTAAGCCAGGTCCCAGACTTTGCAGCAGGCAAAGAAAGGCAAGGAGTTGAGTGACAGGATCAGATCTGGAAGCAGCATCACCCAGGTGGCCCATGCTGGACTGACCTTGTGACAGAGACTGGAGCCCTCCACCTCCACCTTTGGAGCCTAGCATGACGTTTCCCAAGGCAAAGTCCATGGAACCTGAGGCCCATCAAGGGCTCTAGGAAGAGGGACACAGCTTCACTTGCTCCTGCGGCTCCAGGAAGGCCTGGGATGAATTAGAACATTTAACTCAGAGCCTCTGCCATTGGTCCATTTGTTTGTTTGCAACATACCACATACTTGCTAAGCATCCCCATCTTAATGCTGAAGGGATTTGTGCCTTCCAGAGGACATTTGGCAAGGTCAGGAGACAGTTTTGACTGTCACTATTAAAAGGAGGCATCTGCTGTCCCACAATGCTAGGACAGGCCCTGGACAAAAACTCATCAACGTAAAGGACACTAGTATGGAAGTTAGGAAGCTCTGTCCTCAGGTGACTCTGGACATCAGTTCAGTGCAGCTTGAGCATCCTTGGGTCACGGTCCAGTAAAGCAGGAAGTGACAGGAGCAACCTGTCATCCAGTATAAGACCCAGCTTCTAACCCCTCCCCAGCCACACAAGTCTTAGTACCTTGGACATCAGATCCGTCATAAGATCAATAGTGTATCCTAATTGAATTGGGAGCTTTTTGTTTTTCCTCCTGTCTCAGGGGTACATAAACTGCAGGGGTCTTTAATAATCAGGTGCATTTTAGATTTGTGAATTATAACTTGTTAAAGCGGGGCCTCAGACCTGTTGGTTTATTCTGTTAGGCATCAGTTTCCCAGGAGGTAACTTAAAAATCTGCAGGAGGATGGCGCAGCCTTCTTGCTTCCTGTCACTTTCCTGACGCTTTCTCCCTGTAACATGCAGCCGTCTCAGCCTCCATCCACCCTCCAGGATGGAAGGGACGCAAACCCGCCATTTATATACTAGCAGGATCTGGGATGAACCTAAGTCTACTGCAGAATAGAGGAGTGGCCACGTTGGTATTTCTCTCTGTAGAGGAGCATTCATTGTTATCCTTTCTTTCTCATTCAGTTTTTTTCTTATTCAGCTTTCAAGAGGTTGAGTTTTATTATAGGAAGAGGCACAGAGACAGAAAAGAGATTGCTTCGAAACTCAGCTTCCTGCACTTGTGTACCTGGAGTCGTGTACTCTTCTGGATATTCCTTGGGGCCCCTGATCTCAACTTCTTATACTTTGTTTATTTCTGCAAAAGCCACAGCGCGGGAGTGTCAACCCTTCTCTCTCTAAAGTATGGCGGCTGGTATTCTTGGTAGTGGGGCTGTGTAGCCCTGGACAAAACAAACCCACCAGTGCCTGCTCCCCGGGAACCTGCAATGCGGAGGAGTTAGACAAATGCACACAGGACATAAGTCAGATATTGTTTGCTTATCCTAATGCAAAGAATAAAAGTGTGGCAATGTGACAGACAATGACTGGGAATCAGGGAGGGCCTCGGTGAGGAAGTGACATTTAGGTCTGAATTTAAGGAGAGTGATAAAGTATGGGGGGATAAGGGGTTTCAGGCCATGGGACAGCTGAGGCCCTGAGGCTGGAATAACTTGGGCAGATTTGAAAGCAGAAAACAAATCAGTGTGTCTAGAGGGTAGGGGACAAGCTGGGGAGTGGTATGAGGTGAGAGGGGAGCTGACCAGGTCACTAAGCCAGAGGAAGGTCACTCTGAGTGTGGTGGTTGGGGAGGCGTAAACAGATGGCACAGTGGAGGTGTGTTGTTTTCTTAAGAAGCCACCAGGCTGCACCAGGCTGATTGGCAGGAATAAGGGTGTTACCTGCAAGAGGGGATGGTGAGGGAAAACCCAGCCCCATTTCCTGGGATACTGATGAAGGGGAACAAGAAGAAAGGGTCAGGCAGATGGGCAGAGGGGACACCACAGACAAACCCAGGCAACCTGTGCTCACGAGCCTCCCTCCTGGGGAGCGAGGGGGCAGAAAAGCCACAGGGCTCGGCGTTACTTCTGTGCTGGAGCTCCGTGAGCTTCCGAGATCCCCTGAAGGGCCCCTGTGAGCACGGCTGTGTCACTCTGCATGGCGCTGCTTGGGCGCCAGGCTCCACAGGCTATGAGCTGGGGGAGAGATCTACAGACGCCTCAAGGCCCCCAGGATCATTCTCCACCCCTTGGATGTTGGGTGATGCGTAGGCGGAGCGCTGGGCCAGGGACTTTGTGGGCTTCACCTCCTTCATGTCCCCTGGGTTACGGAGCTGTGTTGATTCACTCAGTCACTTTCCTAGTGCTGCCTACTGCCGGGCTTTCTGAATAAGAAAAAATTTAAACCATCACCCCAGTTCTGAGATGCTTTCAAAAACTGCTGCAAATATTCCAAGTCTGCTTCTGGGATGGCTGAATACAGAGTGTGGAAGTAGTGATTTGTAGAGAAGGGAAATAGTAACAACAGGCAAAGGGAGAGAAAACGTGAGTGACACATGAGGAGCTGGGCATTTCGCATCTGAGTCACTGGGCGGGTGAAAGGCAGAGCAGCGATGTCCTGGAGAATTTCCTATGACCGTGGAAACTGTCCACAACTGCAATCCTGTGTGGGAGGCACTGGCCACGCGTGGGCATTGGGTACTCAGTGTATGGCTAGTTTAATTTTAATTTAATTTTTATTAGACTTAACTTTTAAATGCTTTTGGAATAATTTTAGATTACACAAAAGCAAAAAAATAATAGGGCCTTTGGATATTCTTTTTTTTTTCATTTTTTCCTCCTCCTCATTTTTCTCCTCCTCTTCCTCCTCCTCCTCCTCTTCTTCTCCTCCTCCTCCTCCTCTTCCTCCTCCTCTTCCTTCTTATCCTCCTCCTGCTCTTCCTCCTCCTCCTCCTCCTCCTCCTTCTCCTTCTCCTTCTCCTTCTTCTGGAAAGTGTGCTAAGACCAAACCCAGAGCCTTATGTATGCTAGGCAAGTGCTATAAGTTTGAGAGATCTCCCTCTGGCCTCAGTTTCCCCTGTTAATATCTCATATTTACAGTCTGTTTGTTGAAACTAAGAAACAAGCATCATATGTTATTATTAATTGTATGTCAGTTTTTATTCAGATTTCATATTTTCCTACTAATGTTCTTTTTCTGGTCTTGGATTAAACCCTATAAAGTACACTACATTTAGATTTTTACTTGAATTTGACTTATTTATGTTTAAATAGCCACCCATGGCTGGTGGCTGCTATATCTAATTGTGCACATGTGGAGAGGGAATTGTTTCCTGAGCGCAGGGCCTGGGATATGCATTGAACTTGTATGTGCACTTTTCTTAAGGAGAAAGGAAATCTATGACTTATGGAGCTTCTCTTGCTAGGAGTTTAGGGGAGGGTGTTTCAGAAAAGTGGATTTGAGACCAGGCTCTGCCCAGTCTTCAGGCTGGAGCCCAGCCGGGGAGCCTCCTTAGACCTTCGGAAGCTTCTGGAGACCCAGGTTAAACAGAAGAGAGTATTTCCGCAGAGGCCCACAGTCTGGGAGCACTTGCCTTTGCGCCCAAGGAAAGGCTAAAGTGTGCAAACAGGTGGCCGGGCATCCCCTCCACAAAGGCCCTGAAGAGGAGGCCACGGACCCCATTCCTTCCCTGGCTCACACCTGCCCCAGCTCAGAAAGCCCTAACCAACTCCTCTGCAGAACCACAGGGGCCCTGCCCTCCCTGCAGACTTAGCAAATGGCTGGGCCCAGATCCCCCCTGACTTCTGGAAGGGCCGGCTTGTGTGTTCCATGGCGCATGCTCCTGGGAGTTAGACACCAGGGATGTCCCTGGAGAACAGCCTCCCATTCCAACCATTCACAGCCATGGGCGGAAATGTTTCGTGAGTTCTACCTTTGGGCGTATAGTTCGCGTCTTAGCCTGATAGGCAGACAGCAGTTTCTGGAACAGAGGCTGTTCGTGTGAAACTTGTCCCCTGAGTGGACGGGGTACACTTTAGATACCCTGCGGGCGAGCGGGCTGGAGAGTGAAGCACAAGGCTTTGCAGGGCATGGAAAGGGGAAGGAGACAGCTTTTGCCTGTCGGCCTGCACACACAGCTGATTCTAGAGCCTGCCCGGCTTCAGAATCTGTGTTCCCATGGCCCCAGCTGTGTTTCCCAAAGTGAGTTCTGTGGCAGTCTTGCTTTGCCGCACAAAATGGACCCTGTGTCTGCATGTGCATGGGGGTGCTGCTCCCAGATCCCTGTGTGAGCTTCGCAGCATACCTCAGTGTATTTTAAAGGGGCTGCTGTAGTTACTGTAAGACTGGATCATGGGGCCATTTGTCCCAAGCTCTTTGGATCATTCTTTTCATTGTTTAGCATTTATAAACACCTTGCAGGTTGGGTGTTCTTTAGAACACAGCTGAGGAAACATTGCATTCTACCATGTTCAATATATAGTGGATGGAAAGATGGATGGATGGATGGATGGATGGATGGATGGATTTCAAGAATCGTGACCTCAGAGCTAGGAGTCCTAACCTGAGGAAGGTGTAAGGGAGTGTTACGGGCTGATTTTCTGGTACTTTTTAAGTGTTCTCCAGGAAACAGGAACCTGGATAGTGAGGCTTGGGTTGGAACTGTTTGTAACGGGAATTGGAGCTGAGACGTGGAAGCAGAGTTCCTGGGAGGGTGAGTTCTGGGTGGCAGAAGTTGCTGGCTCTTTGTTGCTTTGTCTCTGGATAATTTTTCTTACATTCCTTCTTCCATTTTTATCCACTTCCCCCTATTCCAGCCTCCTCTTCCTTTCTACCCAAATATCTGTTCCCTCCTCTCATTGTATATCTCCCAACCTCTTTCTATTGATATGACTACCCATAAAGAAGAATTGAATGGGCGGGTGCCCTGTGTTTATGTTTATTTTTGAAGTTACCAAAATTACTAGGTAGAGTTTTTGCTCTCCTTTTCAAACTTAACACCTGGGTTTGGCATTTCGCATTTTTTTTCTTGTATGCCAAAATGCATTCCTATGGTTAGAGACAGATTATTAACCAATTTTACTGCCCCCTAACCCTCCCCAGAGTGGGGAGACCTGTGAAAGCGCTCATTGGGACCTCAATTGCTTTGCAGCTGACTGCTGGCGAGTTGGGAGCCCAGAGAATGAGAATGCCAATGCCAAGTGCTTGTGGGCACGCCTGCCAGATGGTCTGGGCCCCAGCCGTGCTGATCTCCACTGACCAGCGTCCTGATCGTGCCTGGGAGTGTTAGGAGCACAACAAGACACGGCAGCGTCTGTCAGAGGGGATCTACTGTGTGGGGAGAAATGGTCAAATGGAAAATTAGTTTTTCTTTCCCAGTAATTGTTATGACATGAGTAGTAATTAGCCAACAGCTGACAGACCAGAACCGAAGTGGGAAACGTGACTGGGTTAGGTAGGGGCAGGGTGCCTCTCTGCACGACATGCTTCCTGGCTGTGCCTAGAGTGTCAAGCCTGGCAGGAACCAGGGGCAGGAGAGGGCAGCCAAGCCAGGGTGCACCTTGAGGTCCTGGGAAGGGAGTAAGCAGGGCTGTGAAGGGCTGCCTCTGCTCTCGAGAAGCCGGGAAACCACCCTGGTTTCCTGGATGCAGTGGCATCAAAGACAGTAACTTTCCCTGCTCTGGTAAAGCTGTGCGCGCTTCATCTTCCTCAGCAGACTGACTGTGGTTCACGTTTCTGTGGTGCTTCTTTCATCTGGCGATTGGGGTAATTTGGCTTTGTGTGTGAACTGGGAAACCTGGCACGGGCTTCTGCACTGCGGGACCGTCTGTGTCTGGGTATTCTCTTCCACCCAGTTGTGTGGATTTGCCTATAACACTGTCTGGGTGCAGTGTCTTATGCAGAGAGGTAATGTTTCAAAGGTTTTACTCTATTTTTTTTTTTTTGGCATTTCTTGTGTTCTTTGAAGTCATTTTGATAACTTGAATCTTATGGAAGGTTGGCTTTTATTAGCATAGAATTAGAAATTATATGCTCTTGTATGCACAACAATAGCAAAAGATCTGTACTTATTACACTGACTTGTGCCTTCTAATTCCTAAATCTGACTATCTGCGCTCGCCTTCAAATTAGGCCGGCTCTTCTTTCTTTACTGTTGTGATTCCTACGCCACGCTTGGACATCTCTCTGTCTCTCTCTGTCTCTCTCTCTCTCTCTCTCTCTTGCACACCCCCACACACACACACTCACACACACACACACACACACACACACACACACAGCCAACCAGCTCTGGGTTTAGTGTTATCTTGTATACTAACTCATAAACTTCTTTCTTTCTTTCTTTCTTTCTTTCTTTCTTTCTTTCTTTCTTTCTTTCTTTCTTTTGGTACCGGGGATCAAACTCATGACTACATGCTTGCAAGGCAGGCACTTATGCCGCTGAGCTAAATCCCCGGCCCCTAACTCATAAATTTCTGTCGATATTTCTTTCTCCATTTTTCTTTGGTTTATTCATCAGCCTTTATGTTTTTTCCTTCCTAAAGTCTTAAATTGAATGTTTAGTCCATTTATTTTTGTTCCTTTGGGTTTGGCAATGAAATAATTAAAGTTATGGATTCTCCTCCAAGATAATTTGGACTTTATCCCCATTGTTTGGGTACATTCTTCTTTACTATTTTCTCAGTACTGTGTAATCGTAGTCATAAATGGTCTTCTGTGAAATTGAGAGGGCATGTTCTTAAATTTCCAGGTGCTTAAGAGTTTGGATATTGGGTACTTCATGTATTTATTTATGTTTTCATTATTAATATCCGCTTTTATTGTTTTTTAGTCAAAGAATATGGCCCATACTATTTTTGTCTTTTGCCATTTATGGATAACTTTTTGGTAACTAAAAGGTAGCCAACTTTTTCAATGTTTTGTGGCTTCTTGGTAAAAAAAAAAAATACTATTTTTGTTTATGGATTAGGACGTTTAATAGATCTATTTCAATCAGCTTTTAAAATTAAACTGTTGAGATCCTGTTTGTCCCCGACATTGCCTTTTTGTCAGTCCCAGACTGAAACGCAGACTACTTTCTAGCGTTTGTGTTTTATTCACTGCAATGCTGTGTTGTTTGATCAGTAAAATCTCGAGCGTTATCTTAGCTGTGAGATGTATTTGTCACCAGTCTGGTGCCTTTCCTGCTGCAGCTTCCTGCTAGTCTGAATGTGTCTCCTCACCCGTTCAGCATTCTTCCCGATTTGCTGCCCACCTTCCTTTTGTATAGTCCTGAGACTGAACCCAGGGCCTTGATGTGTGCTGTACAAGGGCTTTACCCCTGAACTGCATCACTCACTCTTTTTAAATTTTATAAGACAAGGCCCCACAAAGTGACTTCGTGGTCTTCCCCCTGTGGATCGTCCTGCATCAGCCTCCTGAGTAGCTGGAATTATCAGCCTGGCCTCCCTTCCTCAGCTGCTTTTTGTTTTGGGTTGCATGCCTCCTGAGAGGTGCGGGCGTGGATCTAGCCACACCAGGTTGACTTGTTGTTTCTTTTGGCTTCTGTGAGCCCCTGCACTAGGGACTCGTTCTATACCACGTTCCCCTTTCTTGCTGTGTGCTCCGGCCCTCCTTCAGGAGGATGGGACTGACCCTGCAGACTGGGGAGAAGCTGACCGCCTGCAGGTGATCTGCTGGGCGACTCTCCTTGCACACGGCCCTGGCTTCCTTTGCTGTGTGTGGTAGAGCGTGCAGTCCATCCCACATGTAAAAGGCTCCCCCTGAAATGGTCTTCACCATCCCCCTGCGCGCTGCTTGCACCCAGCCTCTGCTCCTTCATATGGGAGGCTGCGTGTCCCTTATCCAAAATGCTTAGGACCAGAAATAGTCCTGACTTGGAACTTTTTCAGATTTTAGAAGACTTGAATGCACATAACAAGCTATTTGGGGGATAACACCCAAGTCTAAACATGACATTTATTCATAGTTCACATATACAGTCTGCACATAACCTAAAGATAATTTTACTTAGTATCTTCAATAATCATGTGCATGAGAGTTTCATGATGTGGAATTTTCCATTTGTCATATGACAGCCCTCAAAATATTTAAACTTGGGAGCATTTCAGAGTTTTGGATTAGGATGCTCAGCCTATGGTAGGTGTCAGTGATCTATGGCTCTTTTCTACTTTGAAGACTTAGGAGGTGGACTTTGTGTACCTTCCTTGTGTACCTCAGTTTGTGTACTTTCCTCCAGTCCTCCCTGCACTGTGTATACACGTCTGCAGTTCCCCCAGTCCTGGGATTTGAGAACGACTTGCTTTCCTGGTCTCCAGAGATTGTGCCAGCTTGTGGTGCCCAGGGACTTAGTTAAAGAATGATAGCAGCAGCCTTCTCCTTCAGCACCTCTCCGTTCTGCTTTATTAATGAGTACCTTACAGCAGACAGAGCCCTCTGGCAATTACTGCCTTACTGGGTTGTCACATCAGCAAAGCAGGTTGGAGGACAGTGTGGAAATACGCCCACTGGACAGGTACATGACCTGAGGCTCGCTGGGGAGGAACGGCTTCCTTAGGCTCAGGTAGCTGTATCTGCGCGGGAGCTGCACTGCAGGGACTGAGTACATGGGCCTCAGTGTGAACTTGTCGTGTCAGGAGCATGGAGCCGTGTTGGACTTGAAGTTGGCCTTGGTGCAAGCTTATGCCACAGAGGCTAGAAGACGCCACAAATCAGTGTCCCCCCACAACCCGAGAGTACATTTATCTGCGCGTTAGAAGTGTGAGAGCCTGTCCTAGGGCCCTCAAATATTTCCTTTTAATGTTAATAATACTGAGACTGTAGAAGGTCTGTGCATGCTCGCCCAGACAGTAATTGGCCGAGCCGCATTTCGTGCAGTCAGTAGACCTGGGCCTCTTGCTCCTATACAAATTGAAAGTCCAAACTCTGACACTTTTTAAACAGAGCTATGCTGTCCTAAAAGTTATGATTTTGAAGCATTTCAGATTTTAGGTTTCTGGATTAAGGATGTTTGACTCATGCCAAATGTGTGCAAATATTCCAAAGTCCAAAGAAGTCCTAAGCATGGACCACTTCTGGTCCCCAGCATTTTGGATAAGGGATATTCAACCTGTACCTACTTCACAGTGCTCTGAGGTTGAAGAGGGAAATGCTTCTGAGACAACAAGAGGAAGGGGATGGTAGGAACGTGGCGGAGGTGCCACCCGACACAGTAGAGCGATGGGACACCTGACTGGCATCTGAGACTCCAGCTGATTTCTGGCCACAGAAACTGGACTCTGCTGACGTCACTTCTGTTAAACACATTCCTGAGAAGAAACTCAGTCACCTGAGGGTTCAGTAATTTGAGTGCTGGGGATTAGAGAGATGCTTTTAACCCATTTCCAGCTCTGCAGCTACTAAAAAGTTCCTGAGCTGGACTTAGCTACGTGACTCCTCCCAGAACCTGGGGAGGAGGTGGGAAAAGGGGCCACAGTGGCCAACGTCGAGGGTGCCTGTCTGTGGCCCACACAGCATCTGAGCCGTGTCTCTGTCCCCGCAGTGAATGGATACCACGCATCAGGGACCCCAGCGCACCCTCCAGAGACTGCCCACATGAGTCTCCGAAAACCCACCGGTGATTCCCAGGTAAGGTGTCCCTTTAAGGGAAGCAGGGCTGGCTGCTTAGGTAGCCCCAGGAAGGGTTCATTAAAGATGGGCACACTGTGAGAGTCCAGCTGACTAGAGCCCCATTCTGTTCCAAGTAAAAAGAGAGCGGCCCACCGGGGTTGTTCTTTTGTTTCCTGGTGGGGAGAGTTGGATGATTATAGTCTTTTAGTTTCCTAGAAACCAAGGATGGTTTGCAGGAGGGTCTGATGGACGTTAGTTGTCACCTTCAGGCCAGAGGAGTCCAATCTACAGTCTACATTCCTGATACGGCATCTCCGTTTTAAGATTATGGATGGTCCAGTTGGTTGTCCTTTTCTGTCCTCTACTCCTCTCACTCCAACTTTGTCTACATGGAGTTTAGTAAAATTTGGTCATCTTGTCTGCTAAGCTTACAGAAGCAGCAATGGAATGAGAAAACTGGGAGTATGTTTTAAGATTCCCAATCTGTTCCTATTCACCGTCTCTTTCGACACTTACACAAGGGCACAAGGCAGGTGTCGGGACGTTTCCCATGTTGTGTATGAGGCCGCAGGAGCACACAATGGTTATGTAGCTCATGCAAGCTCACACAATGACTGTGGAGTCAGAGTGAGCCTGCCACCACGTCCTGTGGTCTCCCAGGTACGTTAAATCTGTGTTTAAGAGATCAGGACTGGTCTTACACAGTCTACTCACAAATTATCAAGGAGGGGTTCTTAATCAAGCTTCTAAAATGCAGAGATCTTTTTCTAGAACTATTGACCCCAGAAGTGATGACGATGACGATGATGAAGATTAGCAATAATGATAATTGACGATGGTCATGACAGTCATATTGCTGATGGAGAGAAACAGTAGCTACTTTGGAGTGGTTTCCTTGTGTCACTCACTGGGGGAAAGACCTGTGCTCTCTTAGTACCGTTTCTAAAGTGTGACCCTCAATTCAGGGAGAATGTTAGTTTTTGAAAACTAAGTTGTTCTCTTAAGAATCTAAGCATTGGCTGGGGTCAGGTTCAGTTCAGTTAACTCTGGTAAAGAATTTGAACAACAGTGTAGGTCACTTCTTTTTTTGTGTGTTTCAATTTTTGTACTGAGGACCGAACTCACGACCTTGCACTTGCCAGCCTGTTGCTTATGCCACTGAGCTAAATCCCCAGCCCTAGGTCAGAGTTCTTAAAGTCTGATGGACTTCCGAGTCTCCTGGGCTCTTGTTAAATCCAGAGTTTTATCCGGGAGGCCACAGATGGGCCATGTGTTTCCAGCCAGGGGCCAGGTGCTGCTGATGCTGCTGGCCTGGGGATGAAGCTTGAGTAGCAGGGACCTAGGCCCCGCCAGTAACACACAGTGATGTGTCTGTCCCCTCACTCCTCTGCCAAGTCACCCATCGCGAATCAACCCCAGCTTAGAGTGCTTCCTGCTGAGTCCCCAAATAGCCTGCTCAGCACAGCTCCTGTCACTCTGTCGGAAGGGAATCTTACTTGTCATCTGATTTGAGAGTGTCTTTGAAGACATCAGACTAAGTTCTGCTGCGGTTTGTGAGCAACAAAGAACACTAGTGTCAGCTTAAGGATCGTGGGGAAGAATATTAGAAACCACCCTGCATTCTTCCTTCCCCAATACAACACGACTCCTGCTGCCTCCAGAAGTAGTAGGAAATTGTTATTTAACCATTTAAAAAATGTGTACTGGCATAACTAACTTATCACGTAGAAGCTGACTCAATAGTGTGTATCACAAGGCTCTAACACAGGAATTTCTCTTCCAGCATCTGTCCTTGGAATATATTCAGGATTTTGATTTATGTATAAGGCTGTTCACTCAAGCATTATTTATAGCACTGTAATGGTGAACCCAACCTAATTGCCCGGCAACAGGGAATGAGAAAAATGGATTATGGCACTAGACAGCCAGCCAATGATATCAGACAATCATTAAAAAGCATTCTTCCACAGAAAATGTAATGATTTGGAAAGTTCTCACACCTTAATGCTGAGTAGGACAAGCAGAACGCAAACTACACGTACTGGAGATAGTCTTATTTGAGAGAAGGAAGACTATGCTTATGTGAAGAGCATAATGGCTGGGAGCCCTCGTGGTGGTTTATTGTGTCCAAGATCTCAGTGCTGCCTCAGAGGACATATAGAGACATTTTGGTTGTCACGACCATGGAGGGTGGGTGCAGAGAGGCTGCTAACCATCCTGCAATTCACTGGACAGCTCGTCACAACAAAAATTATCTAGTTTGAAAATACAAATTATGCTGAAGTTGCTAAATCTTGCCCAAACAGCAGGAGTAATTTGTATTTCCTTTACATGGTTTACCATTTTTCATATTTCCTAAAATAAACTCAACATTGCACTTTTTTTTCTGGTGATAGTAGGGATAAAACCCATGGCTTCAATGAGCTGGACAAATGCTCCACTACTGAACTATACCTCCAACCATTTGGGGGGGGGGGTTACCAGGAATCAAACTTACAACCTTGCACTTGCCAGACAGGTGCTGTGCCACTGAGCTATATCCCTGGCCCCCTGTTTTTATTTGTGAGACAGGGTTTTGCTAAGTTGCCCAGGCTGGCTTCAAACTTGTAATCCTCCTGCCACAGTCTACCAAAAAGCTATGACTTTTTATCCTTCTTTGTGAACCTGCAAAACTGGTGATCCAGAGAGGGCAGTACAACCCAAACACACACACACATATGTTAGGAAGGTTTCTGGTCCCATAAAGGAGCCCTAAGTGTGCTATCTTCAGCATGCAGGGTGATTTGCTCCCATCTCCCAGGCTGTCCATCATAACTCATGATAATTGCTCTTAATAATAATTGAAACACAGATGGATGAAGATGCAGGTGAACATACACCGTGTGAGATACGGCAGGGTACGCAGTAAAGTGGCTTGCTCAAGGTTACAGTGGCAGAGACCAGACTGACAAGCCTCATATCCCGAAAGCCTTGTGTTCTCTTTTTGCTGCCTGCTGGTTGCCTCCCTTGAGCAGGCCTGTGGGGAAGATTCGAATGTGGGAAAGGCAGGAAGAGAATACCAAATTCTTATGGAAGTCAGGAGCACATCCTCGCCGTACTCTGTTATGAGCAGGACTGATGGGGGCCCCCAGTAATTCCTCAGGGTCCTGCTCCCACCTTTTTTAGCCCTGGGGAGACCTGCACAGGTGATGCCAGTGATGTAGCGCTTCACTGTTGGAGGACTTCAGTATTGGGGACCAACGGTCAACTGCTGCATGGGCTCTGGATAAAAGGGGCCCCCCTGACTGGGAGAAGGGCTGAGGGAAGAAAGGTAATAATAGTCTCAGCAAGAAGCGAGACCTAGCTAGTCGTCTTCCTTCTTGCATACCAGTGTCCAGGCCCTTTCGTGATCCATCTTTCATTTATTCTGGTTTTGCATGATTTTTTCCAGGAAAATTCAGGAGGGAGGAAAAAGAATAGGACTCAAGGTTTAGAGACTTAAGGGACTCATTGAAGAAAGGAGTTGAGAATAGAGAAAGAGTAAGATGTTGAATCTCCGCTCCTGCTCCCTGAATTCAGTGTTCCACTGAGCATTTACATCTTTACAGATGTAGAGACAGATAGGGATACAGCCCCTGCCTGGATGAAAGTTCGTAGCTGGTCTGGAACAGAATTAGATAAATGATTACATAAATTGAGCAGTGATAAGTGATGGAGGAGGTGTGCTCTGTGATGACCTGGTCTGGTGGCCATGGAGATGTCAGGAACAGGCTCTCTAAGAGAAGATATTTTGTTGAAGACTAGAAAGGACGAGCAAGGGTTTAGCTTAGCAAAGATGTGGGGGCTTGGGGGTAACAACATTCCATGAGAAGGAGGAACCCGTGTGGATGTCTAGGGGGGAGGAGAAAAGTGGGTTTTTCAAAGAGCAAACAGAGGCCAGTGCAGTAGGCTGTGTGGTTCCTTAACTTAAGAAGTGGGGAGGGCAGAAGATGAGGCTGGAGGTGTCTGCCTGGGCCCCCTATTGAGGTGCTTAGGTTTGATACCAACAGGTTTTGGAAGCCATGGTGGAATTGACTACGGAATCCCTTCTGCTCAAGGAGTAGGACCCAGAAGGTTATTGTCAGGGGCTGGCCATAGGCAGAGAGGACACTGGGAGCAGAGGCTTGCTGAATCCCTTGTGAATGAATGACCTGCTACACTTTAGGGAGCAGTTGGCGTGTCACCCAACTGCTGTTGGTCCTCATGGTGACCGCAGAGCTGCCCAGGTGGAGTCCGAGCCCCAGGCTGGAGAGGATTTAAAAAATGAGTGGAGGAGAGGAATTCTGTGGATCAAAAGCAAAGGAAATTTTAAAAATATTTATGGGAATTTGCAAACCTTATGAAAGTTGAAGGAATAGTCTAATAAAGTACTAGGGAACTATCACTTAACTTCAACAATTACTGGCGTTAAACCAATTTTGTTGTATTTATGCTCTCTGTCACAGCCGCCGAAGGCTCCCAGCTCATCATTATTTAAAGCAATTTCCTGGTCTATTGTCTTAAATGCAAATATTTCGGAATGTATCTCAAAGGAGAAAAACATCGCAATAACATTATCACACCAAAAAACATAAATTCAGTAATATTGCCTAATATATATTCTATATTCAAATTCGCTAGTTGTCCCCCAAGTGTCTTTTATATCCGCTTTTCTCTCCAGTGCAGGATCTCTTCAGGTTTCACTGGTTGCTGTGTTACTCCAGCCTGTCTGTCTGTCTGTCTGTCTTCTTTAAAAACAGCTTGTTGGCACGTCACTTATGTTCTGTACAATTTATTCACTTTTGTGCACAATCAGCGGGCTTTTTAGTGCATTCACGAAGCTGTGCAACCATCATCATAATGAGTTTTGAAATATTTTAATCATCCCCAGGAGAATCCCACCAAGCCTTGGGCAACCCTATTGCACTTTCTGTCTCCGGATTTTCCAGTTCTGGCCATTTCATGCTATTTCTGGGCCTGTCGCTGCTAGTGGCTTTGAGGCTGGGCAGTGGCGTGGATCAGACCTCCACTCCTGCGGCTGGACAGCACTGCCCTGTGTTCAGACGGAGCATTTTATCTTTATGGTCGCTTTCATATCTTTTTACCCATGTTCTCTCGCATTTCTTTTCTTCTGTCTTTCCTCATGTTGACTTTTTGGAGAAGCTAGGTCAGTTGTCTTGCAGAATGCCCTACATTCTGAATCTGACTGCTTTCTCGTGCTTAGATTTGTTAAGTCCTTGGGTTCCCATGAAGTGGTGATGGTGAGGGCACACCTTAAGGACTCTGAGTGCTTCTTGCATCCCTAGGCATAGCTCCCCGGTTTGCGATCGGCTGTTGAAGGGCCTGGCTAATGTGGTGACTACTAGGTTTCTCCTTTGAGGGGGAACATTTTTCTTTCCTAACTTAACACTATTCTGGGGGATGCCAGTGTGTTACTATGTGATTGTCCTATTCCTTGACTGGTTTCCACTCGGGACTTTTGAACATCTGTGATGATCATGACATGAATCTCTTTTGACACCATTTGGACTTCCCAAATGGTGAATCTCTAGTTCCTGCTACTTTTTCTTTATCGGCATTTTTCTGAGATGAAATGTTTCCTCCCCCACCTTGGAAAGGGTCAATTGTAGTCATTTTGCATATTCTACTCGGATCGCCACACGGGTAGTCTGTAGGCACCCTTTAAAGGAAGGGCTTTTGTTACATCATCATTACTCTGTGTGCATTTGCTTAGCGTCGGCCACAATAAGATATTCAGGGTCTACACTGTACTGGGGACTAGCCATGTTTTCCAAGGGGCTTGAGTTCCTTTTAGTGGGGAGTAGTATTTAGAAACAAATTCTATAGCTAGTAAATGCTGACACAGTGATGCTGTGTTTTCCTTCTGGGCCTTTCCATGGTACACAGTAGGGGTGTGTGTGTGTGTGTGTGTGTGTGATGCATAGGCGCATATCTTTGCACTTGTATGACTTGTGTACATGAAGCTGGAACGGTAAGCACAGATCAGCAGCAGCAGTCACAGAGCCTGGTATTGCCCGTGGCCCCTCGCCCAGGATCCGCGCTGGTTGAAGTGATCCACGGCTAACAGGGCAGAGATCAGAGGAGTACTGACTCCCACGCACCAAAACCCACCCTCTGTGTGGCTTGTATTCTTGTCCTGGCCTAAGTCATAGTGAGCAGGTGTAATCTCTATGTCCAGCCTCATTCCAGAGAGTTTCAAGACTACTGTCTTGAAATAAAATGCTAGTAGAAGATGGAGATCTCCATCTCCTTTGCAGGAGGTCTCCTGCAAAGATACCTGGAAAGCAAGACATTATTCCAGGTCTCAAAGTGAAGCACTGATGGAAGATAGGAAAAACAAACATGCGGACTTTGGTTCTGGTTTCCACTGCACTTACTAGTCTTGTGACCCTGGACGATTTACTGTGTGGAAGCCTTAGTATCATGGTCTGCAAAAATAGATAAGATGCCACATAACTTGCTGGGTTGTAAGGACTGAGGCAGATTAAGCATGTCAATGCCAAACCCGGTGCTTGCCGAGATAAGCAAGCGTTCAGTGGCGTTTCCTCCCTCTTAGTTCATCTTCTCATCCCTCTCAGCGTCCCCAGCGTCCATCTGGAGATTTAAAAGACTGTGGCCGAGGATTCTGGAGCTCTGGATGCCGGGCACACAGTGACGGTGGCAATGTAACGTTTGTCTATGGTGAGGGGACAGCAAAATACAGAATCTGCCCCAAATGCAGCCCTTCCCCTTCCTGGTATGCATGTGCTTGGCCAGTGTCTTCACATGCAAGAACCCCGAGAGAGACTCCTATCCCCCTCTCTTCTCCTTGGTGACTGACGCCTGTATCTCTTTCTGTGGAGGCTCTGTTTGCCTTCTCCCCCCAGCAATTTTGATGCCTAACCTGGAACCGAATGGACAGCATGGGAGGGTTCAGGGTAGCCCAGGATGAGTTGATGCTTTAAAAATGTTTATGGAAACTGTGAACCAAGCGCTGCAAGTGGCCAGAGGAGTTACTGTACGTAGGGACACGTTGAGGAAATAACAGGCTGACCAGATCAGTATGCCTCCAAGTGAGGGTCTCGGGTTCTGTGTGGGAGCAGCTCGCCCACCGGGGGCCTGCTGGAGCAGCAGCTCTGGGAGGTACAGCTACGTCTCCTTCTGGGTAAGCGTCTCAGTTAGTCCCTATGTACCTCAAAGCCTACAGACCAGCAACAGCAATCCCATGTCATTTATTTATTTATTTATTTATTGGTACCGGGGATCGAACTCAGGACCTTGAGCTTGCCAGGCAGGAGCATGTGCCACTCAGCTAAATCCCTGGCCCCAGCAGTCTCATTTTATAAATGGTAAAACTGAGGCTCCAGGAATTCAAAACCCCTGCCCAGGCTCTCAAAGCCAGTGAGCAGTTTCCTGTCTGTGAAATACATGGTCCTGAAGGAGAGTTAGTTTTGCTAAGAATGCTAAGGGTGTCACTTTTTGTGAGTTGATTTCATTTACCAGCCACGGGAGGACTGTAAAGCAGAAAGCAATGAGCGCTTGGTCAGGCTCCCCAGTGAGGGCCTGGCACTCACCACAGCAGATGGGAGGCCAAGGGCTGGGCCGGCCTGGCGGGGGATGAGGGTGCTGCTGGTTTCCTCACTGACAAGGCCCTGGCATGCTTTTCCTGGCACTTTATCCGTGAAGTGATGGAGATTCCTTCTGTCCCACGAAGGTTAGGGTAAGTCTGTTTGGCAGTGCCAGGTGTACACGGGATGTTTACCCGCTGTAGCTTTGGGGTAAGGTCACTGTGGGGCTGAGGACAGGACACATCTCAGGTCCCACTGGGGCCCTCTGGTGTTGAACCTGTAATGTAATCGCTAACTGCACAAGGAAGACCCAGGGTTAACTGTTCCCCTTAGGGTCACCGATCTTAAGACAAATTTGACATTTTCAGCTGACGGCCATTCATTTTGTCTACCAGCAGACCCCTAGCCTGGGACTTTGGAAAGGGCCAAGGACCTGTGGGCTCGAGGTCCTTGGTACTTCAATCTGCCTGCTGGCCGCAGGGGAGACATGAAAAGGCAGCCCAGAGACTGAGGGGAAGCTGATGCCCAGCTCGGCTGAGAAATCGCTCCTGCCTCTGGGGCAAGTCTCAGCGGTTACTGAGCAGCGCCCCTGTGCGTGTTATACATATTCAGGGTTCGATATTTTGGATCTGGGAGTTTCAGAATAAGATGTCATGTGCTGAATCCCCACCGGCAGGAGGCAGTGGGCTGTAATTGGCCTTAACTCTCTGCCTCCCAGTGGATTCTGCGCTCAGACTGTGAGCTGCGGGAACCAGTAACCAGCAGGGGGCAGCGAGGGGTTAACTCCCCGAGTCACGGATGGAGAGGAGCAGAGCAGAGACCTGGTCGGGAGCAATTTTCTCAGAGCCTGTGCTCAGCCTGCTGCCACTTGGCCTGCAACCCGAGAGCCGAGCATGGCAGCAGAGTGGACTCAGGAGAGCTTCCTGCCCGCCCTGGCCGGGACCACGGTGACTCAGGAGTTAACGGCAGGCTGAACATCCCAGAACTTCCCCAGCCAGGGCTCTTAACCAATCCCTCCACCCTCAGGGAACCTGAATGGGAAAAAAAAGTCCAACATGGAGAACAGCTTTGATGATGTTTCTTACCTCTCTCCCCAGAACCTGGGATCCTCCTCACCAGGCAAAAAGCAGAGCAAGGAAAACACCATCACAGTAAGTGGCTCCCGCTGGGTGCTTCCAGGTCGGGTGGCAAACTGGGGCGTCTGGCCACAGCTGGGCTGTTGCTATGGCAATGCGGACCGCCAAGCAGTGATGCCCGGCTGGAAATGGGGAAGTTCCAAAGCTTGGGTTTAGCGAATGTGCCCAGCCCCACTTTCCCTTTCTGTGTCAGTTTCACGTGTCACTTGTTCTCCCCTGGAGAAAGAAGCAGGAGAAAGAAGGTGATCAGAACGACACAGAAGCCATTCTTGCGGGGGCGGGCAGGGGAAGGTTCGTGTGCGGGAGTGGGTTGAAGGGGGTGGACTGCGCTGTGTGCAAGTGGTGTGACGGGTAAGTTACAGCCACAGCCGGGCTGCTTTTGTGCAGGGAAACTTCTGGGAGATAGCAGAGTTAAAAGCAAGAGAAGGCACCCTAAGAATAGAGTTCCCCAGAGTTCCTGGTGAGAAGCAGGCAGCTCTGCTCGGAGTGGCCAGGATCCCAGGGCTTTTCCAGAACCCTGCCAAGTGCTCACGTGGACTAGGAGTTCCATTCTGCCTCCTCACTTCAGCCCTGTGCCGGACTGGGGGGCTGGCCCACAGTGTCCCCTCCAAGTAGGAAAAGGAGCTGTCCGGCTGCTCAAGCGGCCAACAACTTGGGGACTTGAGAGGTGGCTTTACTATTTAGGCACAAACACGGAAGAATAGGGGATCACTCTCTTGAGCTCTGTCTCACCGTTCCGAGCCGTGCTGACCTCCCCCGTGGAGATAAAGCCATGGAGGTTGTGTTTCCCTGGCTTACCCCGGCTGGAAGTCCTGCTGTGTAGGAAAACAAGTTAGGCAAACCCGACAATAATAACTGCTGCCACTTTTGTGTGCATTTGTCATGCACACACGGTGTTCTAAGTGCCTTGTTTTGCCCACTAGCTGTGTGAGGTGTAGTGAACAGAATCAGTATGGTGGAGACTATACACCTGGACTCTAAAGCCAGAGCATCACTTTATGAGCCGTACAACACCTGGGGGAGCTTCTACACCTCTGCCCTCTGCCGTGCCCATGTCTGTAAAGTAGGGAAATGGGGCTTCAGTGATGCGGGGACAGTGTAAGGACACTCGCTAGTGCAAAGCATGTACACAAGCTCAGCATATATCACATGCTACGTGTGTAGCATCAATACACACTAGTGCGACCATCGTGCCACTTACACATGAGGAAACCGAGGCACGGAGTGGCACCTCGCCAGAGTCATCCAGCTGTAAGCATCCGGATCCAAAATGCTGTGCTCTTCTCCTTCCGGGGCCGGTGTGGGCTCCTCAGGTCCTCAGCCCCTTTCGGCCTCCCTGTTCCTCTAGGCGGCTGGTCAGAGTGGCTCAGTCTGCTGGGAGTGTGGGGTGGCAGCAGCCTTTATTTATAGAGGACCTGATGGAGCTGGACAGGGCATGGGAGCCCACAGGTGCCAAGTTCTGGAAGGTGTAGTCTCTGTCTTCAAATTCGTTACCGTGCATCCTAGAATGTGGGGGTAAGACAGTGGCTCCCCAAAGCCCATGGAACAGGAGGAAAGAAAGAAGAGAAGAAAGTGGTGGGGGCCACCTATTAGAGTTCTAGAAAACAAACAGAAGAAATAAAGCATGAAGGGTAGAGTGATAGGCTGGCCAGAGCTGTCTTAAAGGCCTTAACGCTGGTGCCAGCCCGTGAGGTGGGCACCTCCTGCACCCTCTTCAGTCAGAGCTTCAGGCTCTGTCAGTGGGCTGCATGTGGCCCTGGATTTTCCTGGGATGGCACCCCTTAGTCACCCCTGCTTCGAAGCCGTCTACTAACCTACATCAGTGCTTCTCAAGAGATGGTCTGCAATGTGTTGGCATTCAAGACCTTGGAAAAGCTTGTTTCAAATGCAGATTCCTGGAGCTACCCAGCACCCACGTTGGGTCTCTCTGGAGCCAGGCGAGAACATCTGTAGAGGTCTGAAATAAGCACTTTGCCTTGGAGAATTGTTACTGGCAAACTGAGCACGTGAGGCGCTGACCAAGGCCAGAGAGCAGGTGAGGAACAGCGTGCAGGACTTGAAGCTGGGTTGCCTGGCTGCCAGCCCGGGATGTGGTCCAGTGCACCACGTGGTCACCAGGGATACACACACCTCCAGACTGAACACTTCCGTACCTGGCCTCTTCCCCTCCACATAAGCCGTCCCCACGCCCAGGCCCTTCTCCTGGGTTCTGATCCTCAGAGCTCAGAGGGAGGGTACGGCCCTGTGCCCAGCACACTGGGACTGGAGATTCCCCACCACCCGCCCCGGCTTGCAGGGATGGGGGAGCAGTGTCCCTCACTGATCCCACAGAGCAGACATTTCCAGGCCTGGGCAGCAAAGGGTGGAGTGTCCATGGCCAAGGAGCAAAAACAGGATGCTAAAGCTCGGTGGCCTGGAGCTGCTTAGGAAGGAGCTGACACATGGGCGACCTGGCAGCAGCGGGCATGGCCTGGCAGCCTCGCCCGATCCCATACCCACTGGCAGCAGTGCACACCGGCAGGTGGAACGGGCTTCGGATTGGGAGGGACCGGTACTCACAGTAGCTCCCAGCCCCTGGCACAAATATGGCATGTCAGAATCTTGAGGACCCCAGGAGAGATGACAGCAAGGCCATGCGGCCACATTCTCTGCTGGCAAGAGGAGCTCAGGGACTCTGATTCTTAGCCTCAGCTTCCCAGAATAGCCTATCGAAAACCCAGCACCCTGGGCAGGGTGTCAGGGAGTGAAGAAGAAGGCTTGGGTCCTTTTCTCTCTGCTGCCCGAAGCCCCCTCCAAGACCAGCTTCCCTCAAGAAAATATACAAGGTCTGCTTCAGTGTCAAACCATGTGCCCTCTGTGCTGCAGGCAGGTGGATCAGACAGCGGGTAAAGGGGACCATGGCCTCTGCCCACCTCTACCCACATTGGCACAGCCCTGTGCTCAGGGTGACTCAGTATCCCCCACTGGCCCTTCAGGTGGGTCACCCCATGTCAGCAGCTCACCTACCATAGCCAGGCGCCCTACCAACAGCCGCTTCCCCCTTGGCAGCCCCTCGGTGGGAGTTTTAAGAGGAGGCTTGGACAGCCCTTGTGGCTTTGGCTGCCCCTGGGCAGAATGTCCTTGGCAGGAGCGTGGGCTGCACCAGGCGCCCAGCAGTGGTGCAGGGGGGTGGGGGGGGTGGGGAGGGGGTTTCCTCTATTCACCTGAGGGTCGCAAAGAGAAGAGCAACTGGTGGAGCCCTAGATGTCCGGGAGGCAGTAAGGGAGAGGCCCCTGGAGCTGCCCTCCCATTCATGCACTGGGAAGCCCTTGTGTTGAGCGCCCCTTCCTGCTTGAGCCCCGGCCATCAGTGGGGTCAGGGCACATAGCTTCGTTGGAGAGGTGATGTGGTAGGGTTAGAAGCCTAGAGCCTGGAGCCAGACTACCTGGGCTTAGCCCTTGGCTCCACCGTCACATGCAGCCTGTGTGAGCCTGTGTAAGTTACTTGACCTCTCTGTGCTTCTGTTTCTCCTCTGTAAGATGGGCATAGTAACAGTCCTGCCTTCCAGGGCTGCTGTGAGGATGGCATGAGTTAATGAGTGGGAAGCACCTAGGACATTGTTAGCTGTTGTTGAATCCAGAAGGGCTCCTCGGCTGTCCCCTGTGTGTAGGATGCATGATGGGACTGCGGCTCTTGCTGGGCCCAGGAGGCTTTGGGAGGAGACAAGCTCTTCCACAGGAGAAGCTGCACCCTGGTATTAACCGCGCGGAGAAAGTCCTCCAGGAGGAGGCAGGAACTCAGGCGGAGGTTCCCACGGGGAAAGCCCTGTCCCTCCGCTCTTCCCTCTCTGGGTGTCGTGGTCCTGCAGGGTGGAGTCCGTAGCACTCCCAGTCCTGCTGACCCAAGACCCAGGGGCTGAGCCTGGACTTGAGGCCTGGGGTCGTCGAAGGACAGAGCAAAATGAGAGTAACGGCCCAGGATTTAGGAAGCCAGCTTAGGAGCCCCCTCTGCCACTCCTTGGCCACTGACCGTGGTAGCATTAGCTTCTCTGTGCCTCAGTTTCTCATCTCTGACCCCAAACCCCTGGGCTGGCTGTGTGAGTTTGCACCAGGCCGTTGATAAGTATCACAGCTTACTGCTTCCTGGACATCAGCATGCCACCTGCCACTGACCACTGCCATCATCTCATCTCCCGATGTCCAGTCCTGTGTCCAGGCTAGTGCCCTTGGGGGTTGTCAGCTTGGCCTGCTGACCTGCCCGGGCTTTGTAGTATGGAGTTGTTGCGTGCTCTGTCGGAAGCCCGTCAGCCTCTGCTCACCTCTACCCACCTCTCTCATCTCTACCCGCCAGTAACAACCCTGTCCTGCTGGGCTGTAACAACCAAAAATGTCATTGCCAGATGTCCCCTGGAGTGGGGACAAAATCGTAGATGAGCGACGCTGAGCTGACTGTAGGGTTACGCAAAGCATCTGCAGGTTCTGCTTAGGCTCCCTTTCCCACGCTGTCCTAACCTCCCCACCCCGGACAGCTCGCCCAGACCACCTGGCAGCCTCCCACAGTGACCGGTCACCTCCCCCCTCCTGTGCGTCCTCCACCCTGCAGTGAGGGTGCTCAGCCCAGGAGCACGCTCCGGCCTGTGCTGTTCTGCAGACACTCCTGTGCGCCACTACCCATCAAGTCAGATACCTGCATGGCCCCTGTCCCCTCTGCCCCATCACCCTCCCACTCGGAGCCACGCCAGGCCGAGCAGCACATTCTCCCACTGTGGGGCCTCAGCCCCGGGCCCCTTTCCTTCCTGCAGTGCTCTTGTTACTTCCTTACCTCCTGCCTTTGTCCGACTCTTACGACCCAAGTGGCACTTCCTAACATCCTCCTATCGGTCCCTGATTCTTCTGTAGCCTCAGCACCCCATGCATACCCCTGTGGCGGAAGGCTACTTTGGTGTCTCCCCAAGTATCCTACTCACCCAAACCATGAGGGCGGTCACCTTACCTGATACCCTTAGTCTCTAGTTGTTACACTAAGAAGCACTTATTGAGCGCCCACTGTGTCCCGGGTGGTGGGCTGGGTACTACAGGAAAAGGGTGGTCCCCTTCCCCTATGGACAGGCTGTTGGCCAGGAAGAGAAATATTAAGCAAGCGGACATGAGACATATCACAACAAATGTACTCATGCAGACTGCTGGGAACTCGCCCGGTGTGTGGCCCTGAGAAGCCATTCAAAAAGCATTCCAAAGGGAGTGGATGAGCAAACGGCCCTCGGAATGGCACTGAGGGCCTGAGCTCTACTGTCCGCTCTCCGTGGGTTCAAATACCTCTAGGATCCTTGATTTCCTCTCAGAAAATAAGGTTCCATGCTTCTGGGGTTGCTGGGAGGCCGAAATGAGTATGCATGAAGTTCTTGGCACTGTCCCTGAGTCAGGGCTTCCTGGAATTTCAAGCTAGATGCCTCCCAGGAGGCCGGTGAGGTGAAGTTCTCCAGATGCCCACCAGGGGGCATAAGGCCCTGCAGACTCCAGGACGTTCCTACCACTCTAGGAAGGAAAAATCCCACATTAGCCTCAGAGACAGAGGCAGTGACAGGCGCTCGGGACCCTCGGCCAGGCCATCACACGATTAGTGTCCTCAAAGCGTGACCGAAACAATAAAAGGGTGAGTCTTCAACTTCCCCTACCTTCCTGTCCCCAAACCCACCAGCTCTTCTTTGCTGGTTATTACCGGGCCCTTGAGGGACCCCTCACCCTTCCAGTGCCTGACATGGGCATCTCTGTGGGACACCACGTAGGACTGGGGCTCCCCCACCGTTGTGTCTCCCACTGTGGTGATCACAGGCCTCTTCGGCCCACCCCCACCACTGCTGTGTGGACGCTGCTTCTCCTGGACGTCACCCTCACCTGGGAGCGCAGGTCCCGCCCCGGCCTTCTGAATCAGAGACTGTGAGGTGCCCACTGTCCACTTCCCAGCAGACCCTCCAGGTGACGCAGAGGCACACTCAGCCTTGATTCTAGGAGGAAGCAGGGCCTGGCTGGGACTTAGAAAGGCTCCCCAGCCTTTCTGCCAACGTTCTGTGGCCTTTAGGTGGTCGGGTGTAGAGCCAGCAGGGATTCGCCATAGAAGGGCCCCCCCGCGCCCCCGTATCACCTCCACTGCAGACTAGCAGGGTGTCTCCATGAGTGTCCCGGGGTGGGGAGTGGCATCCTTCTCTGAGGGCAGACCCCCTGAGGAAGGGCCCTGGAGAAGGCTGGACAGGACCCATTTCTCCCATCCCCACCACCTCTGGCCAAGCTGCCCCCACTCTGGGTAAAGTTCTTGTTTCCTCAATGAGAGGTCAAGATTGAACGAGGAAAGAAAGGGGAGGGCGGGGCAGAGCGCAGGTACCGTAGAAGGCACCTATAGTCTGCCTCTGGACCTAACACTCTGTGTGGACGGACCCGACCACCTATGGGTTGAGAATGTTCAAAAATTGCACCTATACCAAATCTATAGTCATTTTCTTGTTTTCCCCTAAACAATACAATAACTACGTATATAGATTTACATGGCGTTAGGTGGTATAAATAACCTAGAGATGATTTAGAGTATACAGGTGAAGGTACCTAGGTTACGTGCAAACACTTCGCCATTTGACATGAGAGTAGCGTATCATGAATCCAGACATCCACAGCGGCCCTGCACCCAGTCCTCCGGGATATGGAGGGACAACTGGACCTCCAGTCGGCTAGCTCCATGATTCTCAATGCCCAGTCGATCTTAATGTCGTAGTTCTTGTATCATTAAATTCAACTCGAATTTAATGCATTATCACGAGCTCCGTTAGGAAGCACAGTGAAAGTGGACCGTGATCATCTTCCTTTGTTATAAAAGGAATGGCTGAAGCACAAAATAAGGCATCTGTAAAAGTTCACAGTACGTCCCTTGTGTTCATGATTGTCTCATGTGTTGCCCCGAAGTGGAGGGTGATCGAAGCCTTGAGGGAGACTCAGCGTGGCCACACCATGGTACCTTCACTCCTAAAGGCTTGGGGAGCCATTTCCTGAGGCTGGATACGGAAGCTGCACCCCTACCCAGCAGGCTGCTGCTAGCCAGGGTCACCTCGAGAGGCTCAGGAGGAAGTGCCCAGCTTTGGGGATCCCTCAGGCCCCACACTGACTGGATCCCACGTGTCACCCTCCCTACCTCCTCTCACCAGCTGTCAGGGGTTCCTCCCTTTGACGGGGACTTCTGGCCCCTTCCCCCCAGATGCTGGGGGGACCTGCGTCCCTGGAGAGCAGCATGAGGACAGTAGTGGGGTGGACACTGGGCTGAATTCCAGCCTCCTTCAAGCCCTTAAGCCTGAGGTGGTGTCTCTAGGCCTGACTGCCAACAGAAGAGGTTGTGAGGACCACGCGGTGGTGTTTTTTTTAATTCAGTTTGTTAATATTATTCTAAACCTCGAGGTGATTGCTTACACTTAAGGATTGAGAAGACTCACACGGAGGCTCTGATGCATGCTTCCTCCAGCCTCTGCGTATCTGGCGCAGCTGGGCTCCCCTTCCCCGCCTTGTGACTCTGCCCCACAGTCCCCAGCTCCCGTCCAAGGCAGAGGTTTGCGCTCGAGTCAAGTTGCAATTTCTGCATGTGTGGCCCCCTCGCAGGTTTGCATGCGGCACCCCGATCCTCAGGAGCTTTCTACAAGGCTCTTCCCGTTAACCTCTAACGTCTCCCACCTCGGCAGATGCTTTGGGGTGGGCAGAGGTGAGAGGAGGATCAGGGTCCTGAAGCCACGTCAGCAGGAGCAGCGACAAAGCCACTTTCACGGAGCAAGGACAACCAGGGAGCGCCTTGAACATACTGGGCAGCAAAAACGTCAGAGACACCCGGAGGTGGCACTGAGCTCCCCTGTGCAGACCGTCCCCAGGCGAGCACCTGGGCTCGTGACCTGAGCTGTCGTTGGTCATAGAATGCAAACTTCTGGTGACATAAGTGATGTGTCATTACATGACCTCTCGCCTGTGACCCTCACTCATTGCAGGGTCAGGCCTGGCCTCCATCCCACCCTTTCTGAGAAGAAAATCATGCTTCTCAGCTTCTGGAAATATTCCACACAGAAATACCCAGCTTTCCTTGCAGATGGAAGCACGCGGTGACACCCGCCTTTTCCTGTCTTCCCTTCTTTTCCCGCTTTGCTGGGGGTTCGACCCAGGGCCTCGACATGCTAAACGACTGCTCTGCCACTGAGCTACACACCCAACACCTGCTGCCTTTTCACCTAACAGTGTATCCTGGTGGACTTTCCTTATCAGTCTGTGAGCACTGGGGATATAGCTCAGCGGCACAGTGCCTGCCTGGCAAATGCAAGGTCATGAGTTGGATTCCTGGTACCAAAGAAAAAAAATACTTAAAAAAAAAAAAAAAAAAAAAAAAAAAAAAAAAATATATATATATATATATATATATATATATATATATATATGAGCATTTTATCTCTCTGTCTTTCCCTGCAGAACAACTTTGTGGACGCTGACCTGTTTCATGTTCTTTTCACCCGTTCCCCTGGATGGGCAGTCGAGTTCTCTGGCCCAGCCTTTGCCTTCATAAGTAGCGGCCGTAGTGAAAGCCACGTGTGTGCGTCCCTGCACACGTGAGCAGATCATCCGCAGCACAGACGCTTAGAGGTGCCGTTGCCAGGCTGAAGGACCTAGATGTTTGCAGGGGTGATAGAGGCTACTGAGTCACCCTCCAAAGACAGAGCAGCAGCTCCCACTGCTGGCAGGGGTGTGGGGGTGAGAGGAGTGGCCGTGAACGCCTGTTGCCTTTACTGGAAACATTTGCCGTGAAGCTTAGAAAGACCCCAGTGCTGTCCATTAAGCTGGCCCCAGGGGAAGCCTCGTTCGTGACGTGCCCAGGGAAAAAGGGCTTTCCCACTTCTCCACCTCAGTAAGATTGTTTCCCTCCTTGTTCTCTGCCCCACAGATAAACTGCGTGACATTCCCTCACCCAGACACGATGCCTGAACAGCAGCTGCTGAAACCAACAGAGTGGAGCTACTGTGATTATTTTTGGGTAAGTGGGGCCTCCGTTTCCCCCACACTGGCCCTCATGCCCAGCTGTGCATACCTGGGAGGAGCAGGAGCGACCTTGAGCTCACAGCAGAGGGACCTTTCTGACTGAAGCCTGAGGTACTGGCTGTCAGTTTGAAATCTGAGGTAGGAGCTGGAGACGCTCCTGGAGTCTAGATCATTTCCTAAGCCTCAGAATCAGCAGGAGTTTTGCTGAGGACAACGCGGGAACCCCAGCACTTAACAGAGTTAAGGAATGTGGAAGCGCCGTTTCCTTTGATGCCCAGTGGGGGCAGGAGACTAGAAATTCACTTCAGGAAGCAAACCTGGGCTCTGGACTTGTCACTGATACGAGTGACCTTGGACAGGAGCTTCACCTACTTGGGCCTCATTGGTCCGTCGAAGTTGTGAGGAGGTGGTGCGAGGGATCTGTAGAGATCCCCAGCGGCTCTAGAACTTTCCCAGTTGATTAACAAGCACAGACATTCAACTTTCACAGGCCGGGAAAAGTTCCGTGGTTGGCATGGATACACAAACATGCAAACGTGTTCAATGCCACTCGTGCGTACACTTAAAATGGTGAAAGTGGTCAAGTTTTATATTATGTGCATTCTGCCACCATTAAAGTGAGTAATTTTTTAAATAAGTGTGGCCACAGGAGTTTGGGTCACTGAACGGGACCCAGGAGATATCTGAAAAACCCGTCGTAGTTTGACTAGCAAATGCAAACCTCCACAGCCCCTTTCTTTCCCCTCGCTCTAAATGTCTGAGCCAGAAGGGACCCTAAGGATACGGCCGATGCCTAGTGCAGGGCTATGGCAGCAGGGGCACAGGTGAGAAGCAGAAGGACCTGACGGCTGAGCAGAGGTGGGAACCTGAGTCTTTTGGGACATTGGGGCATTGTTCTGAGCAGTGTGCCGCTCTGTGGCATCACCAGCTGATTTTAATTTCATCCACTAAGTATGGAAACACACCCCCAGGTTCCCCAAGGGGAGAGGTTGCAAGCAGGAGAGTGCTGTTTAATTGCCACAGCCAGGGACCTAGGACAGCTGCCAGTTGATTGGCCAGCAGCATAAGCTTATGGATGACACCAGGATGCATGTCCGGCAGGGAAGGGCCAGAAAGGGTGGCCAGGTGTTTGAGGAAGCACAGGTAAAAGTAAACAGATCGTCGTCGTCGTCTTCTTCCTCTTCCTCCTCCTCCTCCTCCTCCTCCTCCTCCTCCTCCTCCTCGTCTTCCTTGTGAGACAGAGCCTTGCTGTGCAGTTCAGGCTGGTCTTGAACTCATTGTGTGGCCCAGGCTGGCCTTGAGTTCACAGCAATCCTCCTGCCTCAGCCTGCCAAATGTTGTGATTATAGGCATGTGCCACCACACCCAGCCGAGGAAATAAAAAACTTCAAATTTTCATTTTGAAATTTTAAGAATGTTTGTTGGCAAAATTAGTTGGGTCCTAAGGTCCCATTTCACGACGTGGCCATCTTCCTCAGGCCCTGCCCTTGAATACTGTTTATCGAGTGCTTCATGCACGCTCAGCAGAGCACATAGCCTGAAATGCCTTTTATCCCAAATGACTCTAGGGGATTATCTCATGATCTCCCCAGTTTTCAGGTAAAGAAGCTCGGTCATAGAATGAGGTCACCTCGTCAGAATTTCAGCCCTGCCGGGCTGCCTGCCATTTCTACTCTGACTTCCGTCCAGTCGAGTTTCTCCTCGGAAACCGCAGGATCTTTTTATTTCCTCGGCCGTGCCCTTTCATGAGCGTGCATCTGAGGCCACTGCTGCCTAAGCCTCAGTGCAGGAAGCTGGTAGAAGACAGAGCGGCATGTGGGTGGAGGCGTCTACCCTCGGGGCTGCACACAGACTGTCCCGGCTTAGAGTCGGAAGGCCGGGATTCCCAGGAGGCCGAGACAG
Organism: Dolichotis patagonum; assembly: GCA_004027295.1. Taxonomy (NCBI): domain Eukaryota; kingdom Metazoa; phylum Chordata; class Mammalia; order Rodentia; family Caviidae; genus Dolichotis; species Dolichotis patagonum. The sequence goes on from PVJX010005385.1 coordinate 67,051, forward strand.
CTGCAGCAGCCACCTCGTCGGGAGTCCTAGGCTAGTGACAGTGAACCTTTCAGAGCCCGAATGCCCAAGCTGCCACCCAGAACCCACTTCCTTATCCCTGAGTGTCAGCACTGCCATTAAACCCAAATACTGAGGCTTCAGTTTAGAAAAAGCAACTTATACATTAACATCATTTGTCTTAAAAGCTCAGTGCCACTCGTGCTGTGGGCTGGTCACCACTGAGCCTGGGTCGTGGCCGTTTGCCCTTCTCTCTGTCCCGAGGTTGGAAGCAGCACAGGGCGCATGCATGGGGGCAGCAGCACCCCAGAGCTCACACATCAGTCCTAATCTGTTTTGTGCCACTGTCACAGAATGCGGAGTAATGTGTCATGAACAGGAACTTACCTGTCTCAGAGCTGTGAAGGCACTCAGGAGCTCAGGAGTCGAATATCAGGGTGCCAGCGCCTGGCGAGGCCTTGCCACGTCAGCCTCTGGCAGAAAGCACAGCAGACAAGAGAGAGCAGGAGGGGCCAGACTTCATTCTCCGGGGCTTTGGACACCCGCTATTTCTGTTTGTTTCCCAGGCGGATAAGAAGGACCCCCAGGGCAATGGCACGGTGGCGGGGTTTGAGCTGCTGCTACAGAAGCAGCTGAAAGGCAAACAGATGCAGAAGGAGATGTCCGAATTCATCCGGGAGAGGTAAGGCCTGGGCCCCGCCAGCTCAAGGTACCGGTTGCAGGGCCCACCTCACGCCGTCTCCCCAAGGGAGTGGACGGAAGGCCTCCACACCCTGCATCCAGCCGGGGCCTGGACGGCGTTGAGGGGAGGGTAAGATCAGAGTCCCAGACACAGGACCCAGGGACAGTTGGGCCAGCAGATGTACAGCTTTGGCCAGTCAAGTGTTCGTAAAGATTCTTTTTCTTAATACTGGGAGACTTTTACATTAAAAGCAGGACACCGAGCACCTGCTGAGAAAGCAGAGTTGTGCAGATGGACTCCACGTGGCTCATGCAGCAGATGGCTGGAGCCGAGAAGCAGCAACCCCGTGGACGGGACATGTGTTCCCGTTTCGCTGTCATCTCCACCCCTCCCCGTGGGTTCCCTCACAGACTGCTTTGCCCTTTTCCTGCCACCCTGACCCTCATTTGAAGCACTGTCCCTTACCATAGCCCGAAAGAGGAACGGCCCCTTTCAATTCATCTGTGAACCAAAACCCATCCGGGGACCCATCCCCGGCTGAAGGGTATAGAAGCACCACGGTTAGAACCCTTCCGCCTGGAGGGGCTCTAACAGTGCTGTATCTGAAGGGCTTGGGAGTATAGAAAAGAAACAGTAAGTTCAGCCCAACAGGAAATAAGAAAAACTGCCCCCCAAAACAGAGGAATCCCTATTCCATCTCCTTCCTCCCTGTACATCCTGGGGTCTGCTAAGCACACACTCACCCACCCACACACCTGCACAAGGGCTGTGTGCACGGGTCTCCAGCCAGTTTCCAAGCTGCACAGGGGCGATACTTACACCAAACGACAATGTCTTTTAAAAATAATTCTTTTTGTTACAACAACAGTAATCAGGCAATGATGCAATGGTATTTGAAAGCACCCTTTTCCTTAGGAGGCCTATTTTCAATTTGTATAATTGAATCTTTGTTTTACGTCCCATTAAGCTGTAGGAAATCGGAAGGCTCCATCGCTCAGGTGCAAGAAAACAAAAAGATAAAACAGGCAAATAGGGAAAGGGCGACCTGAGCCAAAGCCTGAATGTGTGCATGGTTTACACCCATAGTAGCGTCATGGTTTCAAGTACATTCTCCTCCGGCAAATGCACATTTCTGTATCTTTTCTTGGTTTACCTTGGGGATCCCCTAGGAAGGGGGGCCTTCCAGAGCTGGAAGAGGTGAGAGTGTGGGTGCAGAGGAGAGAATGAGCCTGCTAGGAACAGCCTAGGCAGTCAGGCTGAGGGTGGCAGTGACACAGGCTGGCTCCAGAGACAAGAGCCAAGAGGCAGATGGCACATGCTCGGCCTGCACCTGGCACTGCCATTGACATTATGACATGGCTAACCTGTTTCTGGAGATCTTGGCTGTGGTCTGGAGGTGCAGTCCGAGTCCTCCTGGGCAGGGCTGGAGGTGAAACCAGAGGGAATGGAGAGGAAGTGTCAGAGGCGAGAGATAAGTCAGCGTTAAACTCTGGAGAACCAATCTACTGCCAGAGGTGGTGGGAAAAACAAAGCAGGATGAGAAGGACGAAAATCGTGTGTTTCTGCGCTAAATCCTACACCAGTTATTACTCAAGATGCTCTCCCTGGGTCTTGGTCACCATTCTCTGTCATCGTACCCTTTGCTGATGGCTGCTGAGCAAGCAGGGAGAAAACTGCAGCCCCCGACTCTTGGCGCCTTCCTGTTCCCGCACAGCGTCTCTCTGAGGTCCCATCCTGTGCGCATGTCGGTAGTTGTACCAGTTCTCTGGCCGGTTCTGGTTGTGATATGTACAAACACCCCGAGCGACCACTTAGAGGGAAACACTGCCTCTGATGGATGGTGCACCTAACGTGACGTGCCCCGTTACACCAGCACTCCCCAGAGAGCTGCCCCGAGAGAGAGTTGAGAGCAGGGCCTGCCTGCTGGAAGCTGAATCTAAGGCAGAATTCTTCTCCAGGGAAGTAGAATTGAGCTGCAGTTCTGGGCGCTGTCTGTTTCCATGGAAATCCTTATGCCCTTAACAGCACTTGGCAATTAGAGGCACTGAAGATGGAGACCACGGAGAGATGTGCTGTTCTTGCTTCTGAGGGGCTAAGGCCATCTGGGAGTATCTGAGCCCAAAGTTCTGGGCCGGAAGGGACAGAGGACACACTGGGCATCCCCGCTGGACCATCCCACATTGCTTTCATCCATGGGAGGGCTATCACACATCCAGCCTTGTGCTCAGAGCTGTGCAGATGACAGCAGTTGTTTTCACAGCATGGAAACAGGCAGAAATATCCCACCGTACCGATGAAGATCTGAGGGAGGTCCAGAGAGTTCCATTCATTTACTCAGTAAATATTAAACACCTCCTGAGGCAGGCAGACAGATGAAAACTGACCATCTATCATGGTCTTCTGGGTTCCTCTGCAGTTTCTGTGTGGCAGGGTGGCAAATCTGGTCCACGATGTAGCAGTGGAGAGCCAAAGCAGTGTGTTTTTTCTCTTTGCAGGATAAAGATTGAAGAAGAGTATGCGAAGAACTTAGCTAAGCTCTCTCAGAACTCCCTGGCTGCGCAGGAGGAAGGGTGAGTTAAGAGAAGAGTGGTGAGGGGGCAGGGGCCACTGAGCAAGAGTGACCCTTTTTCAGCCACTGCTAACCACTGGCATAGGCCCAGGCTAAGTGGGGAACTCACCACAGACCTGGCCCAAGGTGGAATCTATGCTCAAGTTGGCTGCTCACAGCTCAAGGTGGTCCCTCATGACCAAATGTAGTGCCCAAATCTTCTAGCCACAGACAGAGTTCTAGTGGAAGAAAGACTGCAGCCGCAAACATGCCAAATGACACAGCCCCTGTGAACAACAGTCTGGCAGGGCCTCAGAAAGCTAAGCACAGAATTACTGTATGACCCAGAAATTCCCTTCTAGGTCCATACCCAAGAGAAATGACAACAGGGAGTCACACAGGCATGTACAGAGCAGTCCTGTTTACAATGGACATAGGTGGAGGCCACCCAAATGTCATCAAAGGATGGATACACAAATTATGGGCTGGGGATTTAGCCCAGCAGCATAAGCACCTGCCTGGAAAGTGTAAGGTCATGAGTTCAGTCCCCAGTACAAAAAAAAAAAAATTATGCTACACACCCAGTGGATCTCCATGGACATTCATATGCAATGTTATTTATCAATAAAGAAGACTAGAATGTTGATGCTTACTGCTGTCCTGACAAACCCCAAAAGCATTATGCTAACTGAAAGAAGTGAGACACAAAAGGTCACAGAGCGTATGATTCTATTTATATGAAACAACCAGAATAGACAAAACCATGGTGACAAATGGCAAATCAGCATGGAACCTGAGGACTGACTGCATACTGAGTACTTATTTCCTTTTAGGGTGTGTATTGGTCTGCAGTGGCTGCTGTAACAAATACCACAGACTGGTATTCATTGATTTTCCCCTATTTGTGGACGTTAGCTATCCCAGTCATAGTACCAGCAGAGCTAGGTTCTGGTGAGGGCTCTCCTCTCGGGTTGTAGATGGCCACCTTGTCAGGGTACATCTTGTGTGTGTGCTGGGCGGTGGGACAGAGTTTTCCAGGTCTTCTTAAGGACACTAATCCCATCAGATTAGGGTCCCACCATTAACCTTAGCTATCCTTGACAGCAGCCCAGGCTAAGGAAGTGGCCTCATTTTCACCCGAGTGACTTCCTTAAAGGCTGCCAACCCAGTTATACACATTGGCGACTAGGGCTTCAGCGTCTGGATTTGGTGAGGGAGGATGGCACAGATTCTTATTCCGGGATGGGATGATGGAAATGGTTTGGAACTAGACAGAGGCGTGTTGTACAGGTTCGGATATCCTAAACACTACTGCATCAGTCACGTTAACTTGATTAATTTTATGCTACATGAGTTTGACCACAATGAAAATAACAGTGAAGGTTCTCAGAGATCAGCGTTGAGAGTATCCCCAGCAGACTTCCCTCTAGTCCTGCCTTCTCCCGTGCACCCACTGCGTCTTTAATTCCTTCTACCAGGGTCCCTGAGAAGGAAGACGTCATTCTGTCAAGGGGTGGCTGTGGTTGTCAGAGCTGTGATGTTAGGAAAACCCAAATCTGCTTTCATGGCCTGAAATCCCTCACAGGACAGAGGTTTTGCCGTGTGAATGTGGCTTTGATTAAATTTGTGCAGCCTGACCTCCTCCCCCAATGGCTTTCACCAGCTGAGTCAGCCGCATACCCCCAGGAGGGCCAGTGTCTCTTCCTGACTTAAGTGGGGTTAGTTAGTTTTTGGTCCCTTCTGCTCTGCATGACGGGCTTAGTCATTGGAGCAGGGCGGGGTCACATGGGAAGTCGCCCCCACTGTCCGGGAAGGGGCTTTTCTGAGGGTCCCTGTGCTGTGCAACCACTGTACTGCTCTGGAGTCTCACAGCTTCCACCTCCTCGGGCTGGGCTGCTGCCAAGGACACCGTGTCCTGCCAACACACAAGCATATGCTCCTCACCCGAGCGGCCTGGCTCCAGACGCCAGGCCCGCCCCGCCATGCTGAGACACATGCACATACAGACACAGACAGACACACGTGGGCTCACGCACACACATTCGTCACTCACCTGTCCATGCACACGTGCTATCAATGCACACACAGTGACCCCCCACGTACACTCTTACCAACAGGCACCTAACCGTAACATGCACACACTGTCTGCACAGTGCGCAGTGATGGTATCGTGCATTTACACTGCTTTGGACATTTAACCCAGCCCACCTTGAAAAGTTGCAAAGTGCAGCGCCAGAGCTTGGCACTTGGAGGAGACAACTGGAGCTGTGTTTTTAACTCGAGCAGGGTGTCGGGATTACATTTCACAGGATGTGTGGGTGCTGGCGAATACACAGTTAGATTATTTCCACCCTCAGTGTTTCTCTCCTATGTGGGAATGAGGTCCTTCCTGGGTGATTGTGGTATTTCCTGGTTAGCAATTTTGATGGTAAGATGCATTTTGATTTGGCATGCCTCAAACTGTAGGTTGGTACAGAATAGTGTCTTTTTTATTATTAGATGCTGTTGTTACATGCTGTCTTCAAATGAGAGAATATATGTTTTTGGTACTAGGTATGGAACCCAGGGTCTTTGCAACTGAGTTACATGCCCAACCTCTTTTTAATTTATTTGTTGATTTTGAGACAGGGTCACATTGAGTCACTAACTTGTCCAGGCTGGACTTGAACTTGTGACCCTCCTTTCTCATCTCCCAGAGAACTGGAATTATAGTTGTGTACCACCAGACCCAGCTAAATAAGAGAATTTCTAAATGGGACTTTTTTCTATAATTTTCTATAATTATTTTATTTTCAATTAACATGTACTCATTGCCCATATTAGTGGGACTTAGTGGATACTTCTACACCTCTTGAAGTGGCTCAAAGGACTTAGGGTCCTGGAAGGGGGTGGTGGCTGGGGACCACTTCGGCTCAGACAAGCCCACCTGAGCATCTGGAATGATGTCCTCTCCCTAGGGATCCCAGCGGCAGGTGAAGCCAAGGACATTAGCCCAGGTGGAATCAGTGCTTCTTCCTGTCTTCCCAACCCTGAGATGGTGTTCTCAGGCAACCGTGCACGTCCCTAGCCAGGTGTTCACCATGTGCTCTGCCGACAGTGGACTTCCAGCTCTGCAGAAGGAACTGCTTTGCCCTCCAAGGGCCTTTGGCCCCTCCAGCTCGTCTTTGGACTGCCCACAGCTGCTGTGTGTTGCTCAGCTACCAGGGCAAAGCCCCTCACCCCCCTTAACCACGTTCCCACTCATCCCCCCTCGGACGGCTTCTGTAAACCGAGCCTGGTGTGGGTTTCCACTTTAGAGATGGAATCCACCTTGAGATTGTTTGTGTGTGTGGCACAAGGCAAGGGCCAAGATTCTTCCTTCCATCTGGATAGATGGTTATCTCTGTTAGAAAGGCCGGAACGTAGTTCAGCAGCAAAGAACTCACTTAGCATGAGTAGGACCCTGAGTTTTATCCCCAGCACTGAAAACCAGGAAGGAGGAGGGCAGCCCAGCCATTCCCCCACTGAAATACCTTGGTGGAACCTTTGCTGGACATCAGTCTACCGTATCTATGTCACTCTGCATCTTGGTCTATAAGAGAATTCCACAGTCTGGGAAATTCATAAAGAAAAGAAGTTTCTGACAGCGATGGCCACCGGCAGGTCCATGATGGGGATCTGGCATGTAAGTGAGGGCCTTCTTGCTGTGTCATAAATCACAGAGGGCATTGCGTAGCAAGAGAACAGGATGAGAGAGCCAACCGATGGCTCTTTCAATGTGGGCATCTGTCCCTTTATGAGGACAGAGCCTTCTTGGCCTAGTTGTGTCTCGAAGGCCCTGTGTCTTAGTGCTGTTGCATTGAGCATTAAGTTGGCAACACAGATTTTTTGGGGGGACACAGTCAGACCATCACTTTGTGTTCTGTTCCACTGATCTGTATCACTGCATGGCGGCTTCCACCCTTACCCACCTGGGCCTTCTCCCACCTGCAGAATCAGAAGCTCCCCAGACGACCTGCATTCTGGGAACCACTTGCAGGAGCTCGGCCCCTCGGCCCCTTAGGCCAAGGCACATGTCAGTAGCTGGCGTCGCCCTGGACACTGGCACTGCCAGCCTTCACTGGTAGCTCTCCAGAAGGTTTTCTTTGCAACCCAGACTCCTCGATAAAAATCCACCGGTTGTTTCCAATAAACCCCCACCGTGGCCTGAGCCAGCAGCCCCTCCAGGCGGGCCTGGACTGTGATCAGAGCGATCTGCTTCGTTGGGTAATTCCTAGCTGCTGACTGGCGGCTGGACTTGGAACCCAGAAGCATCTCAGTAAGCTCTTTTAATCAGCTTTTGCCACTCAAGTTTAATGACTTCTCTGGGGAAGTGGCTTTTTGATGAAATTAAGTCAACTGAACTTTCAGCCTGGATGTACTGGTTTGTGGGAGAGAATGGGAGCGAGGGTGCCTGAGTGTCACTTGGAGTCACCACTGAGGTTGATGAGTTCCAGATAACAGAGCCTGTGGTGTGTGGGGGCTTCCCTCTGGACGTTCTTGGACTGCAGGACACTTCTGTTTGAGTCTCACTGGAATGGAGAGGTGATTAGCTTAGAGGACGTGGCCATCCCCTTGTAAGCCGTGAGCAGCGTTAGGTGTATAATCTGGAAGCCATGCGTGAGCAGAGTCACACTCCTGCGGATGGGTGTGGGGCCTCCCCTCCCTGGCTGTACCCGTGATGTCCTGGGACCTTGGCCTGTCAGTGCCTCTCGTGGAAGCCGAGATGCTGGAGATTTCCTTATGAGCAAGGTTTCCTGCTGCCTCCTATTTAAGAGGGGCTTCTCCCTGAAAATGAATCTATTTTTGATTCTTGAATTCTCAGCATTTCCAGTAGACATCTGTACCCCTCATCAGCAGACTAGGGAGTGGTGACGGAAGGCATCAGGGACAGCCATAGGTGGGGAGCAAGACCCTCACCGCAGCTAGGGGTTGGCACTTCCCTCAGGCCTCATGAGCCTCTGGGTTCCGAGGATTTCCCTAGCTGCTCGACCGTCTGCTGTAGTTGTTCCCCTAGTTAATAGAGCTAAGGCAGCTTATTCTGAGCTCACTCTGACTCTGATGGCTCGATCCAGCTCCGTGAGTGCTTTGTACCTCGCCTCTGCCTCATCTGAGTTCAAAGCCATGAGTGATCTGTACCTTCCAGATAATGGGATTGAGACCCACCCTGCCACCTTAGGAAGGGCTGTGGCTGTGGCTCTGAGGTTGCACATCCTTCCCTGGGTCCCCAAGTTGAGAGTCTCCTTTCTGTTGCAGCTCCCTAGGAGAGGCGTGGGCCCAGGTGAAGAAGAGTCTTGCAGATGAAGCAGAAGTTCACCTCAAGTTCTCTGCCAAGGTAACCCCTCCCCGAGGTCCCATGAGGGGGTGTGCGGATAATGGTGTACACAGATCTCTCCAGTTGGTAGTGTTTGCCATTTTCCATGCATGGGGAACTTCCTTCTCAAATTCATGTCATCAGTGGTATTTGGAGGTGGGACCTCTGGTTTGTAATGGATTACATGGAATGATGAGGGCGGGACCTCTATGATGACAGGTGGCTTTGTAAGAGCTGATGCTGTCACTCTTCTGGCCACGTACCTTCCACCACCTCCGGGGCCCTCACAAATGCTGCCCTCTGGGTCTTGGCCTTTGCAGAGTCCAGAGCTGTGATTTACATAAACCTGTATGCAGGCAAAGCATACTTCCTACTGTGGAGAAAGGGTGACCTTTGGGGTGAGAAAGCTTTGTAAAGAGCTGGAGTGGGAGGAAGTGTTATTACCAGCCCCTCCTTCTGCAGGACTTAGCGCCCCTTGTGTTGACACCCACACGTGAGAATTGGCAGCTAACTGCAGAACTCACCTCATTATACCAAGTACTCCACGAGCAAAGTACTTCTCAAGCCCTGGCCGAGAAGGAACTGCACGATTGGTGTCCTTCCTGCACTGCATACAAAGCAGCAGGTTCTATTGAAGCTGTAGCTCACCGGCAGTGTCCCCCTGGGGACTCCCTCTGGCCTAACCCTGGGCAGTGCTGTCCTCTGGAGCAGTCCCGACCTCCACTGACCAGGGGGAGGAATGACAGGCTGCCCAGTTAGGGGGCCAGACCCGTGAGCTTCTGGAGGGCTTCTCTGCTGGGTTCCAGGGAATCATGGGGTGGCATTTACGCCCCAATAGCAGGACCCCTAATTCTGATTGTTGACACTGCTCAACAGGTACTTGCGGTAGTGACCGAGTAAGTGTACAGGGTGTAATTCATCCGCTTGGTTTTATCACTCACCTTGCATGACAGCAGCTCTGTTTCACAAATGACAAAGGAGAGAGATTAAAGCTCCGCCCGTGGCCGCACTGCTGTGTGCATTCAGCTATGGAGGAATCAGGGGAGAGAGTAAGCAGATAGCAAACCCCATCCCTGGACCTTTGCTTCTGACATTACCCTCTCTTCAACAGACAGTAGCGTCTAAAACACTGGGCCCTGAAACGGGGTGCTGCTCCGTGGCGGGGTACTGGCCCAGCAGGCAGAGCCCCAGGTTCCATCCCCAGCATCATAAACAGACAAAACCACAGAGGCCTGCTCCTGAGGCACGCTCTGCCTTCCCAGGAAGAGCCTGCAGCAGCGAGCAGCCCTGCACAAGCTCTTGCCATTCTGGAGGCGGTAGGGACACCGCCATGCAGCCAGCCAGCAGCCCGTGGAGAATGGTTGCACAAGAACAAAAACAGGCTTGGCTTCAGGAGCCTCTGTGCGTCCCATCTAGGGTCAGTGCTGGTGGCCTCTGGGCAGCAGAGTAGCAGCCTGGTAGCCTCATGACAATTCCTTGAGAAGAAACAGGCTCCAGGGATTTATGGATAATAAATTTGATCCGCTATGTGCAGATCCATTTTCATACCTGAGATTCCATTTCTTCCTGTTCAGTGTCAGGAGTAAAAAAAGCTCTTTAAGAAATGCATTTTTTCAGTGACTATCTTCCCAGCTTTTCTAGTCCACCCGCTCAAGCCATTGTGATAGCAACAGGTTGCTAAAGAAATGAGATTGCTCTATTCAAACGAAGTTATACCTGGCTCAAGCAGAAAAAGGGAAGATGGAAAAATTCCTTCTGATGGGAGAAAATCTACCCATTCATAGAGCTATGCATTCAATCAGAAGATTCTGGACCGTGCAGGAGGCGGGGTAGTGAATTTTAGTTCAGTCCTATTGCTAACAAGCTTTTTGATATTGGGCAAGCCACACAGACCCCATAGGGTTCCATTTCTTCGTGTGTGAAGGATTTGGACAGATCAGTGGCTTTAAACTTGACTGTTGCCCATAGGAATACATTTCACCAGAACCTGCCCAGTTAGGGGGCCAGACCCGTGAGCTTCTGGAGGGCTTCTCTGCTGGGTTCCAGGGAATCATGGGGTGGTATTTATGCCCCAATGGCAGGATCCCTAATTCTGATTGTTGACACTGCTCAACTGCTCAACTGGCTTACAAAGTCACCAGTCACCCAGAACACACAGACACCTACACATGTACCCACTGCGTGTCTGCTTACAGATATTCACAGCTGTGTGCACCCAAGGCAAATATGTTATGACACAATGCCATCTTTCTAAAATGCTCTGTGATTCTTTCTTTCCAAGTCTGGTCCATTCTCATCAAAAGTTGGCCCTGACCCACCGAGTTGATTTCACAACTCCTAGCCACTCGCTCTGTAGTCTGACTAGACGGTCTTTAAAGTCACTTCCAACTTGGAATTTGTGTTATTCTTTTCCAGTGTGTGATGCAAAAATAGAGGATGTGGGAAAAGCTGAGCTTTGGAAAGGAAACATCTGCCCAGTGGCTGGTCCATCGAGGACAGGTCATATCGGTCCCCATGTCCACAAAGACACTTCGAGGACTTCTGAGCCCCTCATTAAACAAAGATGCTTAGAAGCTAGGGATGAATATTAAAATGCACTTAGCCAACTTTTTCTTTTCTTTTTATTTTAAAACAACCCTTTCAAAGAAAAAAAATCATGTCTTTAAAATATAGTTTATAGAGAGAGAGGAAGAAAAAGAGGGAGAGAAGAGGGGTCCTTTACCTTGGGAACTGAATCACTTTTGCTATCCAGTAGCATGATGTTTCCAGAATGTCCCTTGGAGTCGGGGGAAAGCTTTCTGTGTATGGCCAGATTCCTGGGCCCGTCCCAGACAGCAGAACCTGAGGTCCCCAGGAATCCTCTGGTGAGATTCTGACCCAGATCCATGGAGTCCTGGAAGCATGTGCTGTCCAGCCCCTTAGAAACAGACCCCAAAGTCTCTGAACCCTCATGGACCCCGGGAGGATCCGGTTCCCATGGCAGCTAAGTTATGCAGTTCCTCCTGCCCAGCAAATGCCTGGCCCGAAACGTGGGTGTCTTAGCAGAGACGGAGTGCTCTGTAAAGGACAGAAGTGCAGGTGAGAACACCCCTGGAACCTGGGAAGGCCAAGACCCAGAGGGCAGCATCTGTGAGGCCCCTGCTGACCCCGGAGGTGGTGGAAGGTACGTGGCCAGATCAGTGACAGCGTCAGCTCAGGTCTCTCCTTGCAAAGCCACCTGTCATCACAGGGGTCCCACCCTCATGATTCCACGTAATCCCTTACAAACCAGAGGCCCCACCTGCACATGCCACCGAAGACATAGGAATTTGAACATGAATTTTTTTGTACATGAAATTTAGGGGACTCATCAAGCCACAGTAATGGGAAGGAAATTTCTGCCTATGAGGGCTCAAGTAGTATCTTATAAATTGCCACCAGATGGGGATGTTTTCTTACATAAGGACAGTTCCAGTGGTTTTAAATTAAGTAATAAGAGATGGTCACAACCAGTGAAGGGGTGGGGCATCGGGAAGACCAGTTCTCTGAAAGTCTGTGAGGGCCCTTCAGCAACAAAACTGTCCTCGTGTCACCCAGGGAATTGGGCACTGGAGTGTTTGTCATTCTCTCTCTAAGTGGTAAGGGGGCACCTGTCCTGCCCCAGCTCGGGCTGGACACAGGTCACTTGTGATCAAGCCAGATGTGGCCCCGACCACGTGGCGCTGCCGTGCCTAAGTCAGTTACCCTGAATGAGAACACCTAAGTCCCTAAGTCCCCAGAGAACAAGACAGTGCTGCAGGAGCCTGGAGAGGAGAAGAGAGAATTCAGTCTCCCCGCTGAGCTGTGATCTATCCAGGGAACCTGACCACGCTCCTTGGGCACCGCCAGGACAGGTGGCAGCCGAGTCGGGGAGCTGCCAGCAGCTCCCGCCGTGAATTTACCAAGGCCCGTAGGACGTTCATATCATGTTTGTATTCCAGGCACCTACACACAGCAGATGATCAATAAATAGGAGTGATCAGAGATCAGCTAATTAAATGGCATCCTGCCCGCCTGACTGCATGCAGCGGTCACTGTGATAAGTGCTTGGGGACACAGGTGACATGGCTTCTGTCCCCAGAAAGCTCACAGGTTGGAAAGTAAAAGGGAAAGCTGAGCAAAGCCATACAAAAGGCTGTGGGACGTGAGTAAGCCCCAAATTAGCCGGATTTAACCCTAAGGCCACGTGTACCGTGCTGACTGTGAGAGGCTGCGTGACATTTCTGGCAGTGGCAGAATCACGCGCAGCGATGGTCCCATAAGTTTTAAGGTCCCATGACCTCGTATCCATTTTAATGTAAGTACACTCTAGTGATCAAACAATGACAGAGTCACCTAGAACAGCCCCATCATTCACTGATGCCTGACTGTGCTTCAAAACATTGTGCAGTGCGCTGTAAATACCTACAATAAACCTTTTGTCCTTTTGGGACAGAGTTTCACTCTGCAGTTCAGGCTGGCCTTGCCCTCACTTTGTAGCCTCCAGGTTGGCCTCAAACTCACAGCAATCCTCCTGCCTCAACCTCCTGAGTACTGGTATTAAAGGCTTGTGCCACCACACCCGGCAAAAATTTTTTTGAATAAAAAATTTTAGGAGAAGCAGCGTCAGAAGCTTAGCGGAGGAAGGAGTTACTGCTGGGGGATCACCATGCTGCCAGCTCTGACCCCTAACCCCTTAGCTGTGAAGGCTCCGGTCCTCCTGTCCAGCCACGCCATGGCCATCCTCTCTGTCCCTGCTACCCAGCCCCTGAACGTGCCCTGTCTGTTCTCCACAGCTCCATAGTGAGGTGGAGAAGCCCCTGATGAACTTCCGGGAGAACTTCAAGAAAGACATGAAAAAGTGTGACCACCACATCGCCGACCTGCGCAAGCAGCTTGCCAGCCGCTACGCCTCGGTGGAGAAGGTGCGAGGCCAGGCCTGTGCTGAAGGCGGACGCGGTGGGCAGCTCCCGCCCGCCGGGAGGGACGTGCTCTGCTACTAGGGAGAGGTTTTGTCCCTGTGTGCTGGAACAGAGAGGGGAGGCCAAGCCTCTGTCCCGGCCCTGAGAGCCCCACCCCTCCGAAGGCAGGCAGGAGCCTCTGTCCCCGGCCTGAGAGCCAGTGGAAGCAAGAGTATGCGGGGGCGGCAGTGCCTGTTGTGAGCTCCCCAGTGCAGGCAGCCCGCGTCTTCGTGGATACGGAGCCTGAGGCGCTGCCGGTTCACAGCTGACCCTGTGTCTGGGCCTCGTTGCACACTCCCCGCAGACTAAGTCCCCCCTCCACGTGCCCAGCAGCGAACCTAGCAGGTGGTCAGAACTGGACAGAACGCTCCTGGTCAGCTTGGTGGGGGTGAAGCCGAGAGGGCCCAGCAGGGGGGTGGGGGCCCTTCCGGGGGAGCCTGAACTTAAGGCTGTGGAATGGGGCAGCTGATGCTGCCAGCCTGCTGCGCGCTGCTGGGAGGTGACTTGGGTGACTTCAGTGGTCTCTCCCAATCCTGAGAGGCAGTGATTTTAGGGTCTCCTCTGTCCCCGATTCGGATCCATGCTCCAATGAATATGTGGCCCAAGGGATTAACTTAGGTCACATCTAAGCGATAAGGGACAGGGAGGAGCCTCTCTACCATCGCAAACCAGCTGGGTGGCCTCAAACCCACAGCGCCATCACCCACACCAGCAAAGATGAGGGGCCCCTCCCGAGACAAGGGAGGCCGACCCCACGGCCCTGAGCCTTCTGCCTTCAGCTTTCTGAACGGATTCTCATCCTGCCATTGGCCCACAGGCCCGGAAAGCCCTCACCGAGCGGCAGAGGGACCTGGAGATGAAAACCCAGCAGCTGGAGATCAAGCTGAGCAACAAGACGGAAGAGGACATCAAGAAGGCGCGGAGGAAGTCCACCCAGGCTGGTGAGCTCCCGGCCACACCCAGCCAGTCACGGGGGCACGGAGGAGGGGGCTGGAGGTGCTGGCCAGAGACCGTGACCCAGAGGGTGCAGCTCTGCCTTCAGGGTGGCGACGGGCGTGGTTTCCCGCCATCTCCCGCCAGTGTCCTGTCTTCTTGCCTCTCTGCCTCATGTCCAGGGATCTCAAAGAAATCCCTGGGCGGAGGAAAGGCAGGCCAGGCTGTTCCTGGGCCATGCTGGGCTGGGTGACCCACGCCGTGCCCACTGATGGGCCACGCTGGGCTGGGTGACCCACGCCGTGCCCACTGATGGCCTTCTGTAGCCATCTCTGACCAGGAAGTAGACGAATTCCTCCGCGCGCCAAGAGCACAGGGCCCTATCCCTGCCTGGGCCCCACAGAACTGCAAATCCCACCCAGCCACCCAAGCTGCCCCACCTCCAGGGGGAGGGAAGGAGCGATGCTCTGAAGGCTGAGCTGCAGGAGTGAGGTCCCCCCACAAGAACAGCCTTGACACTTGTTCCGGAGCCCAGCTTCAGATATGCCCACTTTCCCTCCGTGAGTTGGTTTCTGCTGCCACCTAGTGGTAAAAATTAGCTAATATGCAAGGAAGAGAAAAAAGTCCTGTTAAAACCAATAAAAACACTCAGTAACTATAAATGAAACTACATTTTATGATACACAAGGACAATGCATATTGCTTCTAAAATTAAAATGTGTGCTGTGAAATTAGGGTTAAGATGGCCTTTAGGCTATTTTCATCTCAACTTCTGGTCAAGTTGGTACAATTTCATTATAGAATGAAAGAATCACCTTATAGACATTTTGGAAACAAGTGGGGCCAAAATAAATAAATGAAGTTAATATGGCACAAGAATACCGGTTCATCCAGGCATGATGGTACACACCTGTAATCTTAGCACTCAGGAGGCTGAAGCAGGAGGGTCGCTGTGAGTTCAAGACCAGCCTGGGCTACAAAGTAAATTCAAGGCCAGCCTGAACTGCATAGTGAGACCCTGCCTCAAAAAGACCCAAAAAATGCCATTTAATATGTAGATCTTGTAGTGTATGATAGTAAGTTGCCGGAATCAGCAGCTTTATTATAAATCGATAATATATTTATTGAGTTTGGAAAGCGCAGGCCAGAGAGAGAAGAACTGCACTTAAATAAGCTCAGTTTATTAAATATGCAGCAAAACGAGCATTGGTACCTGCTGAGTAGTCAGCACACGAGAATATGAAATGTTACTTGCCAGAAATAATCGCCATCCGTACTTCCTGCTGTTTTAATTTTTTAAAAATAATATTTGAGCCTATATAAGTTAGATCATATTAAACTCCTGAATTTACTTGTTAATTGTGATGTTAGACCAACCCTGTTCTATTCCCTCTACATAGCTTTATGTTTCCCTTCATGTGTACTGGACTTTGTAATGTCTGGCCAGTGTTCGGTGGTGTGATTGTATCCAGATTGGTTCCATTGCTTTCCGAGCTGATTTTGGATCTGTGAGACTGTTTCAGAGTGTTCCCCAGCGCCGGCAGTGAGGCGTTGGCATAACTGGATGCAGGACCAGCTGGGCAGAGGGAGCGGGTCCAGGTGCTTCTGGTCCAAAGATTTCCTTCATTCTGATGCATATTTCTAAATTGCTTTCCAGACACGGTACCCACCAACAGCACATATGATACCTGTTTCTTAGACTTTCATCAGCATTGCGTATTACCAAAATTTAAAGTCATGGGTATGCTATTAAAAAACGAAACAAACAAAAGAACCCCAATGTTTTGTTTTCGGTTTGTTTTTCTCTGTAAGTAGGGTTGAGCATTTTAAAAATGTACTTATAAATCATGTGGTCTTTTTCTGTGACCTGAATAACTCACAATATCTTCTCCCCTTTTCTTGTTCAATGGTTGTTCTTCTTATTGACTGATGTATAAGGATTCTTGGATTTTTTTTTTTTGTTTATTTTCTTCGTTTTTTTGAGCTAGGTAGTTCACGCTGGTCTTGAACTCACTATGTAGCCCAGGCTGACCTCGAATTCATGGCAGCATTCTTGATTCAGCCTCCTGAGTGCTGGGATTACAGATATGTACCAATTAATCCTTTGACATTCAGATTGCAGATATTTTACCCTTTATCTTTTCATTTCATTCATTGTAATTATGCTTTGGTTTGTTTGCCTGACTTTTGTTACTCTTTTCTATGTAGTGGTCTTTTCCCTATGGTGTCTGTGCTCTGGTAGGTGTGATTTAGAAATACCTTTCCTGTTTTGAGGTTTTTCAAAAGTCAAACTTGTTTTCTTTTTGTAATGTTTTTGTGCATGGAGGGCAGGGCCCGTGTGTTTATTTCTGTTCTGGTTTGGCTTTTAGCCATGAAATATGTAACCCCCCATACTTTACTGTTTCCTTCCCCTGGGGTCCTAATCATACCTCACAGGTTCTGATTTCATTCCTGCCGTTTTCAAGGCATTTCACCGTTTAGGTTTTGAGTTTGTCTTTGAGATAAGATGTGTCTCAGAGGAAATCTTCGAACAAGGGATTTGTTACTATTCAGATAAAAGGATCTCTTATTCTTCTCCTTTGAAATTATTTTGTGTTGAAAGTGACAAGTCCTTAGACCTACTATAAAAACATACTACCCTTGAGTTGAGGGTGTAGCTCAGTAGTAGAGCACTTGATTCTATCCCCAGCACTGCAAACTAGACACACCAGACTACCTTTATTGAGCACTTACTGCATGCCAGGCCGGAGCTCCGGGTCTCAGCCTTGTCCTTAATCCAGAGCACCCCACCATAAAGGGGCATTTTCCTGGTCCATTACGGTGAGAAAATTGATAGGAGACAGGGTGAGAACTAGCTCAACACGCACAGTTGTGGCATTCAAGGCCAGAATTCAGCTTTCCCTTATTCCGAAGGCTCTGCTTGTGGTCATTTTTCTGGAAAACCGCAGCTTCTTTCTTCCTGGTCCCATGTCTCCCTCTGTCTCATCCCCTGCGAGTTGCTGGAAGGAGGAGGATCAGGATCATCACGGCCTAACTCTGTATCAGCAGCATCGTTACCATCTCTCACGTTAAACATTTTGCAGTCTCTGCAAGTCTCCAGCCCGAGCTCCGGATATACGTCGACTTGTTCAGTCTTCACAGTGACTATGGAAGCACAACCTTTGTGCCCATTGAACAGCTGAGAAAAGCAAGGCACAGCAGACGGGCTGGTCTCCATGTCCAAGGCTACACGGGACTCAGCCCTCCTGCTGTGCAGCCACACGTCCCCACCATGTGGCAGAGGTCGTGGTGTGGCCAGCGGTGGGGAGCAGAGCTGCCGCGTGAGGCCCCCGGTGCATGGGCACTGCTCACTTCCTTAGGAGCCAGAGCCATGCTGTAGGAGGAACTTGGTATCTATTTGCGTTTCTGGGTTCTAGGGTTCCTAGAGCCTCCTCCACAATGCCTGCTGTGAAGACATCAGCTTAGGGTTGGCCCAGGGACTTTTCTGACCCTGAACTAGGACCGGGATGCTGCCTTCTCCACGCAGCCCCACCATGACCACGATACTCTGAAAGCCACGTTTAGGCAAAGCTGGTACAGCAGTGTCTCCTCCAGCCACAGGCGCGTCAGCATCACCAGAGGTGCTGGTGACAACGCAGCTTCTGCCTCAGCAGCTCTGGGGCAGACTGCATTTTCCACCCACTCCTGGGGCTGCTGGTACTGCAGGTCCACAGACGGGTTGCACAGCAAGTCTCCAAGGCTCAGAGACACTTAATAACGTTTGTGGTCAGTTCTTCGGTGGTTCTGGTTCTAACTCCAAAGTGTTTCAAACATGCATGTGATTACAGGGAGTGACAGAGTAGCCCTCAAGAGTTAGTAGTCACATTTATTCAAATCTCTTGTTACAGAATAAGATACAGTAGAAGGAGCTAATCCCCCCACCCCACTTGCCCTTCCTGTGTTTCCCACGGCTCTTCCGAGGTTGGTGTGTAGCACTGCAGCGGAGGATTTTGTTCTGTTTTTGCACAGTGAATGCACCATAACCACCAGGCACATTATCCTGTGACTCAGAATGATATGCTGTTTACACACACACACACGACTTGCGGACGTCTCTCCTTCAGTCAGCACCGAGCTGCTTGTGGCGCATGTGTTAATGAATCAGGGTGCTTCAGTGTAAATGCACACTGCCATCTTTGGAGCAAAGCGCTGCTTAAACTTGTGTCGGGCTGGGCTGGGTCCTTCCGCGGCATATATACTCTTCCTGAGAAACCCCATCCAGAACTCTTGGTCTCTGAGGTTGGGTTCACACAGATGTTTTAAAAGTAGTTTCCTGAGGTGCTGGGTCACCCCCTCCCTTCCTGGCCCTGCTTTCCTCTTGTTCCCACCTCATCCTTTAACTTCCCAATGGCAGCCAGGACCTTAGGGGAGGAGCAGGCAGGCCGCCAAGGCCAC
>PVJX010005386.1:0-85984 GCA_004027295.1 Dolichotis patagonum
CTACAGTTTGAGAAAGGAATGTCTTTATATCCATTCTTAATCCTATTTTCCAGGAGGGAAAAGGAGGCCCAGGAAGGTTAAGAGGTTTGCCCCAAATCACCCAGCTAACAGCAGCAAAAACAGGCTTGGAATCCAGGTCTAATTTGCTTTCCCTACCCTAGAGCCACCCTAGAAAGCTCTCTATGTCACCTAGACAAACAGGAAGACTGATGAGCAAGGTAACAGTGTCAGAGGCCAAAGCCACCCAGGACATAACTGATCCCTTAAATCAAAAATATTTTTATGAGAAAAACAGAACCTGAGAATCAAAACTATATCGCTAAGATTTCAGGACGCTGGCCAGAATGCAAAGCCAGGTAATAAAAACTGGAGATTCTTGACTGGTTAAATTGCTTAAAAACAAGAACTAAAAGAAGGGTCTCCTAAAAGAACAGGCCAGTCATCATAGCATGAAAAAATTAAAATACCATGTGTTGAAATGTTAAACCCAAAACCACTGAGCTGTCCTGAGTAGCAGAAAATCCATAGTGGGCAGAAGTGAACACTGAATCATGATCATCTACAGAGCAAACTGGTTAGGAGAAGGAACAGTACCTTCCCCACAAACAGCTCCAAGCAGGACTTACTTAGCAGAGAGCCTTGAAGCCCAGAAGCACAGCTGCACTGGAAATTAACACTTAAACCTCAGGCCCTGCAAGACTCCTGGGGCTTATTACAGGACCCCTCTAATTACTACCTTGGAAACACATGCAAACTGGAGTCTGGCACTCACAGGGGCCTCTCTTTCCCCACTATGTTCTTTCAACTGGGAGAGTTCACAGCATTTTCCACCAAGAATCTCTAGAGGCAGAATAACCACACATGTAAACCACATGGACTAAAATCTCTGCCTCTCATACTGTCTCTCCTAACATCAGAAAATGGAGAATAAATGCTCTCACCTTAACTACAGTGCATGCCTGAGTTTCCATGAAGACAGCCATAAGCTGCTCTGTTACACAGACATGGTGGCATCAAGAACTCCAAGTGGGCCAGATGTGGTGGCACACACCTGTAATCCCAGCACTCAGGAGGCTGAGGCAGGAGAATCGTTGCAAGTTTGAGACCACCTTGGGCTACAAAGTGAGCTCAAGGCCAGCCTGAAAGAAAGACAGACAGACAGAAAAAAAGAAAAGGAAAGTCCAAATGGGAGAAGGATAAATCCGTTCCTACCCCGACTCACACCGGGCTCAGTCTGATCAATACACCAGACTCAGGAAGTCTGACTGTAAGATGGTGCCAGGAAGCGAATGGATAGTGGTCCATTTGCTTTCCTTCTCATTTCCCACGGGAGCTCCACCAAGACCCAAGTTCATCATCCTCTTCTGCCTAGGCTTAAATTTAGACAGTGGCTTGCAAAATGTGTTCATGGGACCCTTGTAGGAGATGGCAGGAGGTGGAGTCTCTGAGACTTTTTAAGTTAGTTTGCAAGGTCAAAATTATTCTCATAATAACACATTTTTTTGTCCCTTTTACTCTTAAGAGCATAAATATGGGGGGCCAGGGATTTAGCTCAGTGGCATAAGCACCTGCCTGGAAAGCACAAGGTCATGAGTTCAATCCCCTGTACCAAAAAAAAAAAAAAAAAAAAAAGCATAAATATGTGATATCACAATGGACTAAAAGCAAAGCCAATGTGAGAATTTAGCTGACTTTTCTTAAGCCAGACATTACAGATATTTGTTAAAAAAAAAAATACAAAACCATGCCATGATTCTAAGACTTTTGTTTTGGAAAATGTACTCTGTTAAAACGCAATGAGCTAATTTTCAAATTAATTTTAAAATGTATCTGTTTAATTTTAATGTGCTACATAGAGATAGCCCACATAAACAGTCTCTCTGCAGTCTTCGATAATTCAAAAAATATTTAAAAATTTTAAATGTTAGTCTTGAGAACCACTAGTTTATAAGAAAAAATGATGCTCATATTTTCTCTCTCTCTCTCTCTCTCTCTCTCTCTCTCTCTCTCTCTCTCTCTCTCTCGGCTCACTCTGTAGCCCAGGCAGGCCTTGAACTCAGCAATCCTCCTGCCTCTGCTCCCAAGTGTTAAGGTCACAGGCATGTGTCGGCACACCTGGCTCTGTTTCTTGAGACACTTAACCTGAACCACCTGCTGCTTGTCCCTAGACTCCACCCATCCTTGCTGAGTGTCTGGTTCAACCCTATGTACTCTATCCAATCTTCTGAATGGCACAGCCGCCCCTCCCCCGTATGAACCAGTGACAACTGGTGTCACTTTGCTTTCATTTTATACCACCCGGTGGCATCCACTGTACTGCTGTCCTGGGTTATGTAACTTCTGTTATTTAACTTTCCCCTTGGGTGTGTCTTGCTTCTCCAAGGCAATTCTGAACTGTAAAAATGGTTCTGAATTCAGTTCTGCCTGTAACTAGTAGGCTGACCTAGGACAAATTGGTCTCAGTTTCCTTCTTTCTAAATGGCAGATTAAACCAGGTGTGGTGCCACATGCCTAAAATCCCAGCACTCAGGAAACTGAGGCAGGAGCAGCACTGTGATTTGGAAGCCAGCCTGGGCTACGTAATGAGTTCAAGGTCAGCCTGATTTATGTAGCAAGACCATGTCTCAAAAAAAAAAAAGTGACAGAATAAGCAGACCCCCTCTGAAATCTGGGCAATTACCTGCCCTCCCAACACCATTTATCTGCAGGTTTTTCTGAGAACTAACTGCAAGAACAATCTTGAGCACCACGCACAGGGCAGCAGACGGGAAGCTGACCAATCTTCCTCCCAAAAGCACAGCCATGACAGACAGAAGAGCCTCCACTAGCTTGAGCAGGGCAATAAATAAATGACACATGAGTCAGAGTGTCACACTGCTCCCCAGCAGGGTATCTGCAAGGGGGCAGGGGCAAGAGGGCTACTGGCTTCTTGTGAACAAGAATTACTGGTATGTAGCATGCAGGCACATATCTCAGGTTTCATCTACCCAAATGCCTCAGATTTCTATCTCAGACATGAACTTCATGATCTCGTTATCAAAACAGTTGTACGGTGCCTCTGTCTCAGCTGCAGAAAAAGAGGGTCCCCAGTCCACAAGCCATTCCCAGGTGGTATCAGGAAATCCTCAGGTTCCTAGGAGAAGAGCCAGCTACTCCAGCCTCTCAGATCATTCTCTTACCAGGCAACAGGTTGAAACAACATTGCATCCACTTGACTTTTTCTGACTCTCTTGCTCTCTTTTAACTCGCTAGAGGGTTAGGAGTGGCTGCTCCCAGCCTTGCTTTGAGAACTTGTTTCTCTCACCTAGCACATCTTACTGCAGGTCTTTTCACCCCTCTAGCCATCCCCAAAGCCCGTCTCTGGCAAGCAGCCTACGGACCTATCAGAGAAGACAGGAACGTTGTACCTATGTGGATTCAGATTTCACTGCCTGGGACTGTGATGCCTAGGAAGGGACCCACCAAATCAGCCCCACGTGAAGTCACCACTGACAACTGGCCATTTTAATCGTTTTCTGGGATTGTTTGATCCAGTTTGCAAAGGACACAGAAAGTTTCTTGCAAGCCATGTGCATCAGCCATACATATTTAACAGCTACAGTCTGTATTAAGCACAAATGTTTCACCTTGAAGATTTGTAAGATAAAACCCTGGTCCTTTCCAATATGACCCCACCCCCATCTATCCATCCATGACTTTGTACATATTTACCAAATGACCATCATTGCTTTCCCTGGCAAGGGAATGAGCTCAGAACAGTCTTTCCTGTAGTCTACAAGACAGCTTGGGGATGTGAGCACTTTGGCCTCCACTGATATAAGGAAAAACAGTTTAAGTAAAACACATAGCCGGCCCTCTGAAAATAAAACCCTAGGATGAACATAATAATGAGTCGGTGCACAGATAAGCGAAAGCAATCACTTACACCAGATCTTGGTCAGATTAAACATATTAACATCATCTCAAAAAAGCTGAAGACTAGGATGAGGCCAGGAGAATGGGGGACCAGCCAAGAGAGCTAAGGAAGAGGGATGCCCCAGAATATGCAATGATAGTGCCCACCGTAGTGCTGACTACATTCAGTACTGCCTCAATCAGTTGCTAATAAACCATTTTCCCAAATTTTAGATTGCAAAATATAGTCTCCAAATACACCCCATGAGTTTTAATAATTTGGCCAATGTGAGTATCAAGTTTCTAGAAGACTTATAACCCACATTAGCTTATTAAAGGTTTTGACAAGTTCTGAAATAAAAAGAAAAAATCTGTTCAGCTTTCACTCAGTGTTTTCCAAAGTCATTTGGCTACAGAATTCTTTCTTAGGGAACCTTGAACAGCCCCCAGGACTAGTGTTTCTTGGAACTCCACAGAATCACTGAACCCATCTTCCTGAGTCTGACCACAGCGTGAGGGCTGGACTTACAGCCCCGCCTACCTCTAGAGCTATAGGTTACTGAACAGGTCCTAGAATTCAGCTGGTACAACACACAGTTCTCCGTGCAATTTAAACTGGCATACCAACTGTATAACAACTGCCAACACTTGGCTACCAGTAGCTCTCCCCAGTGGCTGGAGCCTCTGCCTCTCTGTTGTGTGCTAACCTATCGGTTCTCCACTGAGGGCAATTTTGTACTGCTGGGAAACAGGAGGCATTTAGTAACATCTGGACACATCTTTGGTTGTCAGAATTAGGAGAAAAGTGCTGCTGTGCAGGTCAGGAATGCTGCTCAGTACCCCACAATGCCCAGGACACCCTCACGGCCAGAACTCATCTGACCCAAATGTCAGTGGTGTTAAGCCTGGTAACTTAACAAACCAAGTTTGAAAGGTTGCAAATATTTGTAAATTCACCAAAACCATAAGTGCCACCTCAAAAGAATTCTTGGAAACCAGCCATCAGCCTCTTCCGAGGCCCCATCTCTGCCTTTCCCTTAATTACACAAGATATGCCCCCGAGGACTGGGGCACAAATGCTCACTATCTGAGCCCATGGCACTGAGGCATCTTCTGCCCAGTCCTCTACCCACAGGTAACAACCACATTTCTGCTATTTGACTCTCATCTGCTCAAAACTTAATGACCAGCTTGTGAAGTAGGTAGGCTAGCAAGGCTTGTGTTCCACAGCTGCCTCCTTGCCCTCAGGACCAGCACAGAGGCAGAAGCCGTCTGCACAGACAACGTCACTGGCCCCAGTATCACCAGCAACATTATACATACAGATATGAGACAAGAAGCCTCAGGGGCACCTTTAACAGCCAGGGCAGACCAAAGACTCAGACCGGAGGGACACGGAACCTGCAGATAAGCATTAAGCATGCATATTTTCTTATGCAGGCAGAAGTCTCCAAAATACATATGCATCTGTCTGTGCCGTGTGTAGATACACAGATAGAAAAGGCAGATTGAATAATGTCTTGCTGATTGAGAAAGGAGTGAAAAAGCATTTGATATCTGCTCCTTAACTCACAGCTTTTCTTCCCATTTCAGGGACAGACACACAAACCACCGAAAAGCAAAGAAGCTGCAAAGCAGAAGAGGAAACTCTTTCTCCCTCGTGCCAGTTATATCTTGCTTATCTTCACCCAGGCCATTTTGGGGCAAACACAGTGGGACCCCCATTCTTTCACCCAAGGTCCTAGGGCAGGTTCAGGACAGCAGGGACATGATCATGGAACCAGCCTTGACCTTTGAAGACAGGAGAGATGACCCTTGCCAAGGACTCTGATGCTGCCTGGGCTCCTATTCAACTGAAAGTAATAACAGACAAGTACAAAGGACAAAGGAGGGAGAGGAGGGGTTGGCAGGTTATGAAAGCTACCTTAGAAATTAAGAAGTAAAATAAGGTCAACAGGAGAGACTTGTTGAGATGTGGGCCTAATCCTGGGCACACAGCACCTCAGTCTCTAGCCAGGAGGAGTGTTTGGGGGTCCTTGGGGATGAGAAGCCACAGGGGCACTGCAGAAAGGGGAGGAAGAGCAATAAAGACAGGCCTTGGGAGCTGCAGCTTGCCTTTTGCTAACACTGCTCAACTTGTCCCAAACTGTCAGACCCCTTCCTGCTCCAAAAATGGGAGAGAGAAGAAACAACAGAGTCACTCAAGAAAGGCAGTTTACATGGCAAGGAAAGATGGGGCAAGAAGCAAGCAGCACCAATCCAGCAGTCAGAAGACAGACACAAAGGAGAAACAAAACACAATGGGCTACGCGGGAAGAGTGTAACAAGTCCCTCTCAAAGCTCTCATTCACCAGGACCAGAGAGAGCTCTCTGCTCAGCACAGGAGCACTGCGTCCTGGTGACGTTCAGGCTCTAGAGACCAAAAAGACCCAGACTTAATCCTCGGTTCCACCACCGAGAACCTAAGAGATCTTGGGTAGGGTGTTCACATCCCAAGATTATTTTTCCTGCTCTGTACGATGGCAGCAACGACACCTTTACCTCAGCAGTGTGAACCTGAGGAAATTTAAAAGGGTTCTCAGAATGCGTCTATACATAGTCCTCTCATCCCCAGTTTACTACTTCTTCATTCCCCTCCCCAGGCATCTCCTACTTCTGAAAAGGATTTAACACCTGATAATACACAGCCTGTTTCTATGGCAACAATAGACTATTACCTGTAGAAAATCCCCAAAGAAAAGCTGCATTGGTCAGCTTTCCATTGCTGGGACAAAATACCTGACACACATGACTTAATGGACAAGAGATTTACTTCGGCTTACAGCTTCAGAGGTTTCAGTCAATGGTCATCTAGCCCTAAGGTAGGAATATCATGGTGGAAGGGTGTGGCAGAGGAAAGCTATTCATCTCATGGCAGCAGGAAGCAGAGAAGCAGGGTAGGAGCCAAACAAAAAGGGACCAGGATCCAGAGACAGTGCCCAATAGGATGACTCACCCAGACACACCCAGAAGTATGGTTTACTCATCTCTTAGGTGTTTCTCAAACCAATCAAAGTAAAAGTCAAGACTAACCACCACAGAAGTCATATACTGGGAGAAATGCACTGGAGTTCCTTGCTTTTCAGAGGCTCCCTGACCATGGAGAGACGAAAGCAAGAGGGAGGTATTTCCCCTAGGCAGAAGAGCCAAAATTGGTCAGAGAGAAAAACCGGCCACATCTTTAAGGACTCGGAGCTCTCTGAAGCTCCAAAAATCAATGATATAATTTAGGATTCTCTAGCACCTACCAGGGTATCAAGGGATCAGAAAGGAAGGAGACAAGAACCTTCCTCCCACCAGAAGCTTAGAGCCAGCAAAAGTGACTAAAACATTACATGTGGAACAGTCTAAGGCAAAGATGCCAAGGTATGGAGCAGGGTCATCTGATGGTGACACCTCTCTACTCCCACAGAGCCCCCACAGTACCCACACACAGGGGCATATGATCATAGATCCAAAATATTTGCTAAGTGACTGAATGAATTATTCATTCAATTCACAGCCTCAGTCGCTGGTCTGTGGAAAAGTTCCATGAAGATCAGTCTCACTTGGTGCTGGGAACAATTCCAGCCTGCTCTAAGAACATAACAAAGTCTGTGGAGGACTGTGCAGATACTAGAAACCCAGATGCCCAAAGGTGATAGGCTGCCTTGCTGTCCACTCGCTCAAGTTCCCACGCTATGAGCTGTGTTAATACCCTCAGGCCTGGGACTGATGCCTCAGGGCTAACTTCACTCTAAAGGACACAGAAACTAGCCTCCAAGAACACCAAGAACTCCAAGAATCTCAAGAAAAGAGATTCCAAGAACACCAAAGAGATTCCAAGATAGGCTTACTGGCCTCAAGTGCTGAACACATTCATTAAGTCCAACCTTGATACCCCATGCTTCCCACATGGTCACTGCCCCACACATAAAGGAAAGCCCCTCTGCAATAGGGCTAAGAGTGCCGAGCCAAGAAAACCTTTCCCTAGGCCAGAGCAAAACAGGAGAGGGAAGAAAGGAGACTAACTAGGAAAACAGAAAAGCATTGCTGTTAAGTTTTCATAAAGCCAAAGACATTTAATCTGAAGAGCCATTCTTTATTCTAGGAAGTGTCTATCTTACTGTTTCTGCTTTGTGGTCTTGAATACACCAAGTTCTATCCCATCTTTCCTCTCTACCTGGTACACGTTCCACCTCCAGCTCCTTCTCTCCTCTGCATCCGAATTGACTTATTCCTTCCAGAGTCCCCACTCTGGCCATGTCACCAGAAGTTAAGCCTCCTCTGCTCACAGTGATCTCAGCCAACTGCTTTTCTTCAGAGCCCTAACTACACACTGGCTTACCTGTTGGCTTCTTTTATACCCATCCTGCAATGAATTCTAAATTCCACTGGAGTAGGGGGCCGTGCCTGTCTTCTCTGCCATTAATAAGCCACCATTTAGTACATTTGGGGCATCCTGGCTCTCACTAAATGCATACTCAATTACTGAAGTAAATATTTCACTTGCTCATGAAATAATTCATAGTAAATGTTTGTTCAAAGTCTTACCTGGTAAAATTAGAAGAACACAGCCCTAGATCTGTCCCTTTTTCAGGGTTGGGGACAGAAGGGAGGAACATTTTACTGTTTCAAGCAAGGTGAAAGCTTGCAAACCACTGCTTTACAGAATAAAAGTCCTTCTGTGTAAATAAAGATTATTACAGAGTCCGTGGGTGAAAACCACACACCTGCTTCTGAAACAGGTGCCTGCAAATGCAGTGTCTGCAAGTCTGCCTCTGTTTGCAGAGAGGTACTCTTTCAGAGTATCTGTCTCCGTTTCACATTCACCTCAGCAGACACTAATGCCATGGATCTAGGCTTCTCTGCCTTCTCTGTTCCTGGCCTGCCAAGCTCTTTATTAAATTAGGTTTTTATTTCGGTTTTAATTTTTCAGTCTGTAAACCTTTATGAGTTGCTCTTTAAAGAAATGCCAATGGAGCCTAAAAACAAAGAACTGGTTTTGGTTCCATTAATCACTCTGCACCACATCTATGGTTTGGGTGTCCCCATCTCAGCTTCCCTGCAGGAAGTCTGCCTGGGAGCGCAGGGTGATCTCTGATGGCTCAGCCTGTTCCTCAGCAACGCCAGAGGAGGATGTGCATCCCTGCAGCCACACGGGACCTAGTGAGTCCTTGGTTATCCATTACCACCAGGCATCACACAACTATGTAGGGCACAGTAAAGTCCACATTAGTAGTCGCCCTCAGGCCTATGCTCTCCTGCAGTTGCTCCCATCTGGCAAGGTGATCAGTCACACAGTCCAAGGGCAATATATGCCGAAACAGTAACACCCTCTGTATGTCTGTAGCTCAAGTCCAAGGTTATTCTTAACTAAGCAGCCACTTCCAAACTCACTCATAAAGAAGCATTCATTCTTTAACATGATGCTTGAGGTAAAGGCAACTACAGATCATTTACAGATGGAGAAAATGTGGCCCAGGGAGATGGGTAGATTCATGGACGACAAGGCTCCAAGTCAGTACAAGGCCAGGACCAGAATGGAAACCAAGGGTGTGAGAACTTCAAAATCACGATCTAAAATAGTATTACAGAGATAAGGTGACAGAGGTGACATTATCATGATTGTGCATCCATTCAAAGTCTCTGGGAAATTACCAGATGGCAGAAGTACTTCCAGCCTTGAGGAGGTAGAAGTATGGGGTGAACAGAAACTTAAACACGCATGACCCCTGCCCATCAAGGACAGGAAAGTGCAGTGGAGGAGCTGAAGGTCCTAAGCAAATCAGGACCATGCCAGTGAGTATGACAGCCAAGCAGAGGCGAGTCCGTGGAAGCCAGCCTGATTTGGGGCAGGAGCAAGAAGGGGCTGACATTTGTGCTGCATGGAGTGGAAGCAGAGGCAGAGGGAACAGTGTTCAGGCCCAATGGAACCGGGCTATGAAGGGGCCGCAGCTGTCAGCAGGACTGGCCATGAGTGCTACAGACTTTACAGAGGGGGTCTTGGAGGCCACCAACAAGGGTGTTCACCGACAGGGGAGAAACAGCATGACCAGATTCAGGTATCAGGAGGACTTGCCAAGCAGTCGGGGGTGAGCAGTTCACAGGAACACCCAGGGCACAGAGACAGTGAGGGGACGATGTCATCGTTCAGACAAGTGACAAGAATCTAAACGGGTCTGCCCCTGTTACTTAACCTTTCATCTGCAAAGTGAAGTAACAGTATTTCTCCTGCTTCCTTTCTGGGGCTATTATAAAGCCATGAATAATGGAACAATAATAAGAATAATAGCCAATGTGTTTTGAGCATTTGTGTGTTTCATTTAAACAAAAACACCCACTATCATACTAAGGGCTTGACAAATACTAATTCATTTAATTTTCTTGACAGTACTATGAAATAAGACCTCCATTATCCTCAATGTACAGATATGGAAACTGAGGCACAGAAATAAGTAACTTACACCAAGTGTCAGAAGAGCTGTGATTTCTAGCCAGGCAGTATGGCCCAAGTCTCTACTCTTGGTCATTATATATGTTCATAGCCTCTTGGTTACAAAATACCTAGCACTTCGATCCTTGTAATAATTCTATAATATAGTTTTTAAATCCCTGTTTTGTAGATAAGGAAACTGAGACCCAGAGAGATTGGTATCCTGCCTAAGGTTGCAAATAAGTGTTTGTGTTGTAAACTGGTCTATTTGGCTGCAACATTTGTTCCCTGAACTGCTCTCCCCTCTAACTTCATTCTGAAAGCATGAAAGCCAGGGGGAGGGGCCAAGAGGGAGCAGCAACCTGGAACAAACGCTGAACCCTTGGCAGAATGGGCCATCAGATGGAATGTGTTCGCCTGGCCAGTTTTCCTCACCAGGTGTTAAAACAGAGAAGGGAGAAGGCAAGCTGTCCCTCGATTCCAGCATGCAAGTTCAGCTCCGGGTAAGTCACATTGTGCCCCCTGGCAGTAAAATGCCCCAATCCCTTTTGGGTGAGGGTCTGTAGGCCTCAGCCCTGAGAACAAGAGGGTGGCAAAAAATGGTATCACAGGCCCTGCTGTGCTAATTGGTCCTGGCACAAACAAGTTGCCAGTTAGTACAGCTGTAAATCGCAGTGACAGCAATGCCCCAGGCCCCAGGCACACTCTGGACCATGCTGGAGCCACAGTGTCCAGAGCTTTCCCCTGCCACTTTGTAGGACTTGCAGTTCTGGCCTGGGGCCTGGCGATGGGGTCATTAATCTATGGGCAGGCTTCATGAAGAGGAAAGTTTGCAGGAAATGTTACAGAAGAAAACAGAGCTAAAAAATAGATATATAAGCTCGCCAGGATTCAGCTGAGACTTCACCATCTAGAGCTGTGGCTCAGAAGCAAGAGGGTAAAGCCCTCAGCAAGCTGCCAAGGAGGCTCAAGAGGATGAATGGATTTTGACGGTCACTTAGGAGAGGCTGTGTATCACTGCAGTCAAGGGCATGGACTCTGAAGTCAGACTCACTGGGTTCAAATCCCAGTTCGGTCTCTTAAGTGGTTGAAAGATCTGGGCTATATTCCTTAAATCTCTCTGGGCCTTGGTTTTCTCACCTGTCATATGAGGATAAGGACAGCAGCCAGATCATTGGTTGTAACAGAAGCAAATGAGTGAATATATAGAAAGTTCTGAGAACAATGTCTAGCACCTAGGAAGCACTGTGCATATGTTTAGTAAATAAGATACATGGGCTAGGAGAAATGTGAGACAACTCTTCCCACTGGAAGAAATATAATATGCAGGTTAATGGGGAGGTGGGGTAGACACCAGATGCTTCCTATTTTTCTTTCTTTCATTGAGTTTAGGATCACAGGGAAAATCGAAGTGCTATTTAACCACATGCTGCAGAAACTGTGCTAAGGCAAAGCCACGGCCTTGGAATTTGGGTGGGGTAGAGTAGCCCAGGAACACTAAAAACTCCTAGGGTGTAGTCTGTACTAGTTTATGCTAAAGTGCTCAAAATTCACACTCATAAATATCCAAGATCATCCAGTCCACACCCAGCACAGGAAAGAGATCATGCTGAGGCCAGAGAAGGGCCTTGCCCAAGGTCACAGAGCTGGCAGAGGTAGGGAATGGAGCAAAAGCCAAGATCTATTGGAACGGGGGCAGCTTCTACCACAGCAGCCCTCTGGCCTTAACCCAGGAAGGCTGACAGCACAGCCTATGGGGCTCGGCCTGGTTGGAGCACTTGCCACGCTGGCCTGGCAGGGTCTACCCACTGTGCTGGCCCCAGCCCAGGGTGCTCCTGACTGGCACCTGCCACCAAAGTCTGGCAGTCCCTAGAGGTTACAGACCCAATTTCCTTTTACAGAAATGGGTTTTAAAGGATCTTTATCTCACTTACTATACTGTCAACCCTGGAGAGGGGCATTAATCCAGAAAAATGAGTCCAGGAAGTCCTAAAAACCTCAATTATATCATCTAGAATAAGTCCACATTCCTGACTCAAGCCAGCATCTGTTCCTAAAACTCGTACATTAAGGTGATAGGCAAGTCCCCAAATATTAATGGCTCAGTGCAAATAAAGTACAAACTATATGTTCCCCTCCACCCAGAAATGGTCCCCCCTCTGCAGGGATTTGGACACCCAGCTTCCTTCCCTCTTGTGACTGCCCCATCTTCAACCCATGGCCAAGACCACCATAACTGACTGCATCAAGCCAATGCAAGGAACCCAGGAGGTTTGCATGGTTCACTCAGAGATAACTTTGCCTTTCACCCACATTCTGCTGGCCAGAGTTGAGCCATATGGTCAGGCCTAACCACATCAGGGCATAAAGTAATAAGAGATGTCATCTTACTGTTTGCCCTGGACATAAGCTTCCGTGAACACATAGGTTGTCTTCACTATAAGTGACCTCATGGCTTTGATCAATAACAGTGAATGGTATAGAATTGCATCTAATGTATAAGTCAACTGTTTTGCTCAAGAAGAAAATAAAACGATCTGATGACCCTCAGTGTGCAGGTCTATGACGTGCAGGGAGGGTGACAGAATGGACTTTGTAACACACTGATGGCAAGAAGAGTGCACAGCTCCCTCAGCATCTTCAATGTCCCTCATACACTGGCTGCCACAGAGGAGGTCCCCAGTGCATGTGAGCTGAATGGGTAAAGGAACACCATGCAAGTCGCAGGACCCCAGGCACAAGCAGTGCATCAGGACACTGCGGCCTGGCAGCCCAGAGCTTCATGCCTGGGATTCCCACATCCGTTTCCCGGCTTGATAACTAGGAACCAAGGAGAAAGGGACAGCCAGGGCCACCTCCGCCTCCAAGCCAGCTTTCACGTCAGAGGCAGACTCTCTGCTTGTCTGTGTGGGAAGGAAGCAGGCGCTGTTTCCATTTTATTTCACAGTCGTCACGAACCATGTCCCACAGACATGAGAAGCAAAATTCGCCCTCCCCAATGGCAGCTCCTCCAAAGCAGGGACTCAGGGAAGACATGTGAAAGGAACATCCTTGGCTTCTGTGAACAGACAAAGTCTCTCTCAGAAGCCAGCAGAAAGGATACAGCAAGAAGCAAGAACAGCTATAAGTTTGCATGGCGACCTTGGGCAAGTGAGAAATTCTCTATGCCTCCATTTTTTCTCCAACTGTCAAATGGAGATAATAAAGGCTGTTCTGAAGTTAGAATGAGATAATCAATGTTTAAATGGTGCTGGAAAGTATACAGATTTCTATGGGAATATAAGGTGTTATTATCCATCACCCTTCCTGCCTCTCCAGTAAATTCAGATGTTTGCTAACAATTACAGTCTTGGAGAGGACATGGTGATGAATCGAAGAAACACAGTAGCCTCCACATTGCAGAAATGGTGCCATAGTCTGAATCTTAAATATCCCCCCGCAAAAAGGCCCATGTGTTGGAGACCTAGACCCCAAGGAGGGGTGGCTAGGAAATGGTGGAAACTTTAAGAGGTGGGGCTGGGGCTGGGGATTTAGCTCAGTGGCATAAGTGCCTGCCTGGCAAGCGTGAGGTCGTGAGTTCGATCCCCGGTACCAAAAAAAAAAAAAAAGAGGTAGAGCTTGAGGCCACTGAGGTTGAGATCTTGAAAGGGATTGTAGGACTCTCCAATCTCTTCTTTCTCTCTTTTGCTTCACAACTTTGAGGTGAGCAGTTTTGCTCTGCCATGTTCTCCCACCCAATGCAACAGAGCCAATCAAACTGAAACCTCTAAATCTGTGAGCCAAAATAAACCTTTGGACTAGAAGATGATTATCTCGGGTACTTGTTATGATGGAGGAAACAGAGGTGGGAACTAAGACACAGGCTTGTGCTATCTGCAAACCCGGCAAGTTCCAGGACACATGCTCTGAGCAGCGAATATATACCTGGCAAATAATGAACTGTGACCCATAGGGAATTCCACTGCAGTCATCAAAAGCCAGCATTTGCAGACTCAGATGTGGTGCCTGCTGGACTGTGAGAAACACAACAGGCATAAAATCATAGATTTCTATTGGCCAGGACCCCTGTCTTTCAGGGAAATGAGCTAGCTTCCAAGTGAAAGTGGAAAACCTATTCAATTTACCACTGATCCGTGAAAGGTAAGCCAGGTTGATGTGTACTGTCAATTACTTGATTTGTGATATTAAACAAAATATTTCATGACCCTCTGCCTCAGGTTCTTCCTCATAGGAATAAGAATGGAGAATGCTCTTCAGTGACTGAGACACAGTTCAAATGAAAGGTGTTTTTTTGTTTATTGTTGGGTGTTTTTTGTTTTGTTTTGCTGTGTTGTTTTTTGTTTTATTTTTTGCTATTGATCAAATCTCTTCCCTATGAATCACCTGCAGTGTACCCAGATATCTCATACATAGAAGAAAGAAGACAGGGGTTCTAACTTTCCTTCTGCTGGCCTTTAATTCACTGTGGAAGGGCCAACTTGTCATGCCTCCAAGACAAAATTCTTCTTTGGAATAACAGAGAAGATACTGTTGTGATGGGATACCAGAGACCGTGACATGGGCAGATTTTTAATTAATTCAAAGCAGAACTAAGAGCTAAGCTCATTCTGGCTTCAAGTCTGACTCCTGCAAGAGGAAAGCCCAGGCCTCTTAGACCTCTCCTTCACAGCTGTGTCACAGACCCTGCTCCAAGTTCCCTTGAACTTGAAAGACAATGAGAAGAACCACAAAATGAAGCTGGAATCAAGAGCAGGGAGGATTTGGGGGAAAGCAGCAATCTGAGAGTGAAGAGAAACGGCACTTTCAGAGCCTCCTTTTCTCATTACATTATTAATGTGCATTTGTTTCCTCTGTTGGAAGAAGGAAAGTTTTCCATTGAGAGGAGAAGGCAACCCTGGACAACACTTCACTTCGGAGCCACTTTCTCTTGCCAACTACAAATGCAGCCATAAAGTACCAATTTCTTGGCCAGCCTAAGGCATATTTCTACCCCAGCATCAACTCAGAATCCTTTCCCCCAGAACCTCCACACCTTCTCCTCCTGCTCCAGCCCCGAGCTTTCACCTGGACATGTTTCTGCAGGTGAAATCCCTAGAAAAAATGATTTCCAGTCCCCCAAACCATGTTAACTTTCTGAAGGGCCAACTGCAAAAGAACAGAAATCCTTCATCTGCTGCCTGTGGGACAATGAAAACAGCTAGAAAGCCAGACACAGAGCTCCGTTAACCTGAGCATCTGATGATTGGTATAAAAGTTCTGGGGCTGGGGATTTAGCTCAGCGGCATAAGCGCCTGCCTTGCAAGCACCCAGTACCAAAAAAAAAAAAAAAAGTTCTGTTCAGCACCCAGGCTCAGAACTATCTCCAAAAACCCTCCAAGTCTCATTAGCCACTGCACTGGACAAATTCATTATCCTAAGCTCCAAGGCGAGACAGAAGGCTTAATCAGGTCAGCAGCTTTTGATCTGAAAATAAGTACCTTCTTGACACTCTATGGATTATAAGAATTATGCTTGCTAAAGCTACCTATACCACCATCATGTCAAGGGATATTCAGGGATATTCAACTGAGAGGAATAATTACACAGTCAAACTCTATCAAGCCCACAAAATGAAAGAAAGCCCACCCGTCACTCCAGAAGGCAAAGTCTTGAGTTTCTCTGACGGTGGGAAAAAGCAGACAAACCTTGAGATTCTCATTCCCTCTCTGCTGAACCTTCTCTGTGGGTGAGGAGGGCTGGGACAGAATGGCTGCAGTTACACCCAAGCCTTCTCTCACGGGTACCTAGCCCCTAGTTTGCAATCACTCCTGTGTTTTTCTGACAAGCTATTGTTCCCAGCTAAATTTTTCCACTCCTGGACTCAGCCCAAAGGTAAATTTATTTTGGAAAGGCTGAGCCAAATTCTTCTGCAACTACAGTTTTCAGCAGGTGAAATAAAGGTTGCTGTTCCCTCCATAGAAAATTCTGTCCTGCGTCTGCAACAACAGTCCAGGCCCCTGGCACCACTGAAGCCAAGGGACACAGACACATTAAACAAGGTATGTTAAACCCATGCCTACTGATCCTGAGTGAGAAACTTAAGTTTAATTATGAAACAAACAAGTCTCTGCTATGTGTAAGCAAAATATTCCCCATCTTATCTGTGTCTTGCATCTACTCTGGGGAGAAGAGGTGACCATTCTGACAGATGGTAAAACTGGGGCAAAAAAAAAAGGGCCAAGAATTCCTTAAGGTCACTCAGTATGTTAGTTGGCAAGACCAAGGCACCATCTTGACCTCTGGTCTTCCTAAGCCAAATGAAATAACCCTTTAACAAACACAGGAATTAAACTGAATCTTAAAATAGGGTACCATAGTAGTTAATTTTGTTACTGTAACAAAATACCCAAGACTGGGAACTTTATAAAGAAAATATTTTTTAAATCACAATTTGGGAAGCTTAAAGTCCAAGACTGGGCAGCCCCATCAGTTCAGGCTCTGGTGAGAGACCCCTTAGCTACATCACAATATGACAAAGAAACAGGAAGGAAAATGGCCATATGCAAAAGGGACCGAGTGTGAGGGTGGCCTCACTTTCTAACAAGTCACTCCCACAAGAAATCACTCTACAATAACAGAATTAATCTCTTTCTAGGACAGCAATCCCAGTGACTTAACCATCTCCAACCAGGTCCCACCTCCTAAGGCTTCTGCCACTTGTCACACTGCCATACTGGAGACCAAGCTACCAACACATGAATCTTTGAGGGTCACACTCAAACCCTGTCCCAAAAATAGTATGCATTGAACTGTTAGCAAAGTATCTTAGGCATGACATTCAGATGAGATCTACTTCCTGTTACCTTGAAAAATCAGAGTGAGGAGGAAGAGACTGATGTTCCTGAGCAGCCGCACATGCCAGACACTGCGCCAGGCACTTGTGCCTCACAATACCTCTGCCAGAATGGTGTCACTGCTCATTTGTCATATAGGTAGTCATTGAGAGAATCCAAAGAGTCTGCTGACAAATGCCAGGGCACCGCACCATGCCAGGTTAAGGAAGCCTCAAAGACCCCAGGTCACATTTTATACAGAAACGCCACTGCAGGATTTGAGTTCCGAACTAGTCAGCAACCACAGTGGCTAATAAAAAGCAAAACCTGCCCATCCTCTCCTGTCCTTCTCCAGCTGCTCAGTCTCTAATGAGAGAGGGACACACAAGATACAGAACACTCAAGAATAAGAGAAAGAATGAAAAATGTGGAAGCCAGAAGAACCAATTCCTACATAGTTAGCCAATAGTTTCCTTGAGATATAATATGCATAAGTACAAAGAGATTAGTTTTCTGTAGTTAACCCTAAATAAAAGCAAAGAGAGTATGTGGACATAAAATGCTAATCATGCAACATATTAAATGCTACCCTCTGTCAAGACTTCCTTGGTCTTTGGCTACATAAGTGTGTACCACCCACAGGTCTTAGAGTTTCGCACTAAGGTATGCTCGTGAAGGATGGGTGGGATGGATGGATGGATGGATGGACGGACAGACAGATGATAGACGGGTGAAAAGATGAAATAATAATGTCAGAAATAATGCCTCTTATTCCAG
This sequence comes from Dolichotis patagonum, assembly GCA_004027295.1. NCBI lineage: Eukaryota > Metazoa > Chordata > Mammalia > Rodentia > Caviidae > Dolichotis > Dolichotis patagonum. Next base: position 17,938 of record PVJX010005386.1, read on the forward strand.
GTGGAATTTAAATCTGCACTACTGTACTCATTTGATATTTGGGAACATATTTATCATCTTAATCCCGATAATGTAAAACAAGCTATTTTAACTTTATCTTCTGTGAACATATGGATGAAAGCATATGAATATTTTTGTTGGTTTCAAGTGAACAGGCTGCATGCCTAAGATAGTTTTCCAAAAAATGTGACAGAAGCCCAATTACTGTCTTTTAAATAACAACACAAAATAAATGTTCTAGGAAATAATTTTTATAAGAATAAGTGGAGATTTCTTTGTAGGACAATAAATGAAACCCCAAGAAGAACCAGTTTCACGCACGGAAGGACTGTGTTTGTCTTTCCCGAGGGAAGTGATCTGGAGATTACAGATGAAGTGGCTCCACTTTTAGGGAGCTTCTCATCTAGTGGTTTATTTATGTGTTAGAAAAACAAAATGCAGGCAAGAAGCAAATGGCACTGTAGCCTCTAAGTCAGGTCAGGGAGACACTGGAATGGTCATGAAGAATACAAAACATACTCAGGCAGAGGCTGAGATCCAACATGTTCTGCCTCTGCTAAGGAGCACTGAAGTGTAGGACTCTGAGTGAGGAATAAGAACTGACTGACAAAGAAAAATGCTTTTGCAAGGGAACTTCAATCACAGGAGAAGTTCTATCCACAGAGGTTGTTAGCTGTCATCTGACAGCTGTTCTCAGGAACCCTAATGCCCAGAAGTCTTTCTGTGGGACAACCCTCTTCACCCCATCTTCAGTTCCAGCCTACTCTAAGCATAAGATATTCAAATGGCTCCTTCTTGGAGAAAATGAAGGAAAGGGAACAGTAACAAAAAGAGATAGTCCTCATCCTGCTTTCAACCACAGAAACTCCTCTTTCATTTACATGACACACTGGGGCACCCCTAGAGCATTGTGTTGGGGGGAGGGACAGCTACTAAAATAATCATTGGGATAGCACCCTTGCAGAATATTCACTAAATCTCATGCAATAGTCATTCAAGTGTGTACAGAACTGGTGCAGAAGCAGATGCTTTAATTACCCCAGTGATCAGCTTGCGGCAGACATAAAGCCTACTGCTCAGGGAAGACAACCCACAAATACTCCCATGGACCGAGGGCCCACTCTGGCCAGCAACCAACTAGGAAGGTTACAGGTGCTATCTCAACCCATCGTCACTACCAGGACAGCTTGTAAAGGTTAGGTACTGCCATCCCCACTTCAGAGATGAGAAACTGGCTTTGAAGGCAAGGCAAGTAACCACAGCCAAGAGATAGGATAAGGACCTCAGGCTGGCTGGCACCGAAGTCACTGCTCCAGCTCCTGAGACCAGGCTGCTCCCTTCCTCTGAACCTCAGCAGGTGACTCCTCAGCAGGTGACTACCTCAGTGGGTAACTTGGGCTGGGCTTGCTTTGTGATGAGGAGTCCTAAATCTCAGACACTAAGCAAAGAAGGAAGAAATAATATAGACCCATTGATGTCTCTGAGAATGTGTAGAAAACAAGTCTAAGTCTGCATCATTCTGGAATTTAAGGGGGAATAGGAAGCAGCCTCAACCAACAGGATAAATCTGCCTTCACCTGGGATCACACCTAGGGGAAGCAAGGATGTGGTACAACTTGTTTAGGTCACTGTATTACCCGTTCTGGGATACTGCTAGCCTGGTATTTCAGGCCTGGATCACTCTAGTGCTGTCCGTCTTGGTATCCAAACTGCCCCCTGTAAGGGACCTGGGGCTTAGGCATTACCTGTTAGTGTGTCTTCAGGTTGCTATGGTCTACCTGTATTTTCAAACTCTGTCTTCTGACTGTGGAGCTGGAGACTTATGGGGTGGACTGAGAGGAAGACAGGTGAGTAACAAATTCTCTAGGGTGGCTACCACAGTGTGTGTGCATGCATGTCTGTGTGTGTGCCCAACTTAATCTTTATTTTCAGTTTTTCCAGAAATAAATACAAAAACAAACCCCACCCCCACACAAAAATGGCATCTGCCCCTGCGTCCTCCCCCATGAGACAACAATAGTTACTATTCACAGAGCACCTGTTTTGTTCCAGGCCTTGTCTTGGGTATAAATATGTTCCATTTAATCCTCAACACAACCCTTCATTTCTCTTCCTTCCCCTACTGTCTTAAGTTTCCGAGGGCTGCTGTAACAAACAGTCACTAAATGCGTAGCTTCAAAACACAGAAATGCATCTTCTCAAAGTTCTAGAGTCAAAGTGTTGGGTGGGCCACGCTCCCCTTGTGTAACCTCTACACAAGGGTCCTCCTGGCCTCCTCCAGCTTCTGTGGGAGCCCTGGGTTTTCACTGGCTTGTGGCAGCCTCACTCCAAGCCCCACCTCCACCCTCACATGGTCATGCTCTGCCAGTGGGTCTCTGTGTTCACATTTCCCTTTCTTCTAAATGTGCCAGTCACAGCGAATTAGAGCCCACCCTAGTATCTTCACTTTAACTGCATCTGCAGAGACCCAGCTTCCAAATATGGCCACATTCTGAGGCTCTGGGACTAGAACTTCAACCTAATTTGTTTGCTATGGTCACAATTCAACATAGCACCCACCTGTGAAGAGTGATGACTCAAGGTCATACAAGATCTCAGTCAAAGCGGAGTTCACTTTCATCTCTGACATGATCCTCCCCAGGCGCAAGCGCAGACCCGAACCCCCGAAGAAATGTATCGCCTGGAAGAACACAGTGCTGTGCTTCTCCCCGCTGCTCCTTCAGCTCTGGGCATCCTCCATTCGCCTCACTGCCCTGCGCCTCCTGCACACTTTGGCTCAAGCCTCCTGGCCCCAGGGTACCCTCCCAGGACTCCACACCAGATCACAGCCCCTTTCTACAGGCTCTCTGCACACCATCTCTATCAGTGCTCTCCCGGCCACAGCTGCAGGTTCCCATCCCTTGGGGACTCCTGGATAGACTCCCTCATAGCCTGCCAGGGCAAGGACCATTTGCCATGCTCTCACTTTTCTGAGGACCCTGGGTCTTGGAAAGACCTAAAGCCTAGTCTCTGATCCCTGATCCCTGGGAGGAAAAGCCCTACGCCCACTTCCTCCTTGCCCCAAGCACCCTGGTCATTAGCTGTGGGCATCTACCTTGGGGCCTATGCTCTAGCATCTACAAGCAAGGCCTGGCCACTACCTTCCCTTCAAGCCCATTCACACTGGCAGAGCTACCCCCACCTACATCTCAGACTCCTTAACCCCCCAGCTGTCATTAGGGTACGAAGTGCGCATCTTCACACTGCCAGACACGGAGGGGCCGGAGGGGCCATATCCTCACAGGCGCCTCCCAGGACCTGGGGACGTTTCCATGGCACACCAACCACGCCTGTCTCCTCTAAACCAATTATTTCTGAGGGTCACATTTCAAACCTTCAACACCATACGCTGTACCCACATTCCACTAAAGCCTCCAAGGCCATATAAAACATGCCAGGCTGCCTTGGGACCAGCTTGAAATAGTCACTGCAGTTAAAATAAGCTTGGCCCGCTCCTGTGAATCAGTGCCATGCACAGGCTGACTAGGGGTATCCAGATGCCAACCTCTGCCCTTGCGCAGGCAGAGAGACAAGAAGAGCCAACACTCCTCTACCTCCTACTCCCATAATGACCCGCTGATCTGAAGAAACACAGGCTGTGATGATAGCTAATGAGCTAAAATACAACTTAATGCTTGCAATGTTTAGTGTTTCACTGACTTTGCAGGCAATAGTCTGATCATCTATTCAGAGGATCACAATACGCAATGTCGCATATATGGAGGATCCCCTTCTCAAGGTGGCGGCCATTGATAATTCCTTATTATCTTGTTTCAAAATCCTGTATCATGCTCATTGTTTTGTTTGGTTTGATTTTATTTTATTTTATTTTATCTTGTTTGATTTTGTTGTATTTGATGGCACGGGGAGATAATTTCGAAGATAACAAGATATATTATGGTAGCCACTTTAGATTTGCTATTATATTGTTTTGAAGTCCTGTACTGCATTCATTGTTTTGTTTTTATTGGTTCTATTCTGTTTCTCTTTGTTTGATTTTACTATGTCTGAAGGTATTCTGAAGACAACAAGAGGCATAATGTTATTATGCTATTATTTTGGATTTGCTATTATCTTGTTTTGAAATCCTGTGTCACTTACATTATCTTGTTTTGATTGGCTTTATTCTGTTTTATTTTGCTTGGTTTTATTCTCTCTAAAATAAAATGTTAAAGAAAAAAAAAAGAAAAGAAAAGAAAAGAAAAGAAACAAGCTTGGTCTGTGCATAGAAGAGGACATCCAAGCCACATCCATGGCAACTCGCCCAGTATGGGGACCACCCATGGGCCCCTCTGCCCTGCCATACTCCCTCAGCACATGAAGGGGTTCTGTGTGGCACCACAGAAACAGGCCATACATCAGGTCTCACACCTCCACTCTGTAACTCAAGGTGAACCCATTCACCCCCTTGTCACCCTCCTGAGTTCCAACAGAGTCACTGAAACAACTTGGGACATGAGTTGACAGGAGAAAAACAAACAAACAAGAGGCCATTTTGCTCCTACTCTCCAGCATCCCAGCTCTAAGGAGACACAAATGAAGAAAATGGGCAGTAAGACCCAGAGGAGGCTGGGCAGGGAACAGCACCAGCCAGGGCTTCTAAGCAGAGAGACAGAAAACTATGTCACAGGAACAGCAAACCCCATCACTTGTCTGAGGTGTAGGGTGTCTGTTAAAAATAACAGATGAAGCTACACAAGACAGAATGGGGGCCAGTTCATAAAGGCTCTGTAATTAGCTGATAAGGTATAATTTGTTGCCACTTCCTTGATGACACATCAATTCTGACCTACTACTAATGGTGAGTGTTTACACGTGTGGTGTTAATGCCCTTAAAAGGGTGAAGGACCACATAGCGTTTCTGTCTCTAATGCCTATTCTGCTTATGTCCACCCACACGACCAGACCCTAAAAACCCAAACAACTCTCTCCCCACAGGGTGGCCTTAGCCACACTTAGGGTGGTCTTGGCTTGGCCAGTTGTCCAGAGAAGTCCCCCAGAATACACGGTATTTGCAGTCGCACTCAGATGCAAGAACTGGGATTCCAAAAGCTGGATCTCAGCTCTGTTGCTTCCTGATTACACTGCTGACCTTTGTCCCCTCCTCATCCTCTTCTTCCTCTTCCTTTCTCTCTTCCTTTATACAATTTTGGTTTTTCCTGGGCTTACTGTTGTTTGCAGCAGCTGCTGAATTTCATGTATCTGGAAAGTCCATTAACGTGCTATTTACTTGGGCTCCCCACATCATTAGCAAAGCTGCTGGGCAAACTTGGTCTCACGCCCCAGCCCCACCCCCAGGGAGCTGTGTCCCTGCTGGCTGGGGCACTGCCCCCAAGCAGCCCACACCCACAACTAGTGATTTGTATTTTCTTTCTGATAGTCAGACTATGCTGATTTTGCCAAAATACAATTCCAGTTAAGATTTTAGATTCTCGGGGCAGGGAATTTAGCTCAGTGGCACAGCACCTGCCTAGCAAGATTTTAGATTCTGGTAGAAAACACCAAACTCCCAGCACTTGGGAGGCCAAAAAGCAGGAGAACTGCCATGAGTTCAAGGCCAACCTGGGCTACAAAGTAAGTTCAAGATCAGCCTGAACCTGCATAGCGAGACCTTGCCTTAAAAAAGCAAAACAAAAACAACAAAAAAAGGAAAGACCAAACTCATCTAGTCCAGTTCTTTCATGTAAATCTATAGCTCATCACACACAAAACCTTGTTTTAAGAAGGTAGGTAACCCTGAAGTTTACCTACGAAATGGAAGTGCAGCCAAAGATGACATTTGCATGCGGCACCCCATGGAGCATTTATGGAAAATAAAGCCAGCACAGGCTGATGTCCATTCCAATTGCAGCTGCATGGAAATTGAAATTAAGTCTATAGAGAAGTGACACATGCTCAGAAGCTCATCAGACACCGGTCTCTCTCTCCCTGTTGTCAAAAGGTTGCCTTCCATTCACTGTTTGCAAATGACATGCACAAGAGTTTTAATGTTCTCACTCTCTTTCAATGTTACAAAAAAAACTTACAGGAAAAACATCCTTAATCTAAAAATCCAAAATGTTCTGACATCCAAATTTTTTGATACCAACATGACACACAGCATTTTTTATTAATATTTATTAATTATTGTGTTTGTGATACCCAGTAATTACATTCGTCTTAGGAAAATGTTTGAGATATATATATATATTCTGCCCACCCCTTCCTCAGACAAAGAGCAAGTTAGGGATATTCAACCAGTAGAGTCCATGCCAATATTCCAATATCTGGAGAATTCCACAATCTAAAGCATTTTTAGTCCTAAGCGTCCTGAATAAGGGATCTTCAGCCTGCACACAGCTGAAGGGTCAAGAAACACATTCCAGCCACCTGCAGGAATGATGCTGCCTCATCAATCGTAGCTCACTATAGCTGGACTCACTGTTCAGTTCAAAAAGGAACCTGAGGCAGGGCTCCGATACTGGAAGCAGTGCCCAGTCAGCTCCTGAGAATGGAGGCAGGTGAGGATCAAGGGCCTCTGGGTAAAGATGATACCTGCAGGAGGTCACCTAAGGAACGAACGAGTTCATCAGGTCCAGAGTGAAAGAAGTGGCGATGCCACCTCCATGACACCCACCAGTCTGCATAGAGTCGTGAGCAGGAGCTAGTTCTCTGTCCCTCCATTTCTTTGCTTCTGTGGGGAAGGTTCTGATGACCTTTTCACCATGGTTTTGTTTCGTGTTGTTTTGTTTAATTGTTAGTCCTTATCTGCCCTGGTTAAATGATGAATAACAGGGATTTTTCACTCATATTTCAGCCAAGAACAATAAAGGGTCAGAAATCATTGCAAGGGTCAGAGAAGGCAAAGGTATTCACTGGAAAAGAACCCTCCAGAGTCCCAAGACCACCACAAGACCAGAGCCAAGCAGGACATGGGCAGCCAGGAAGGAGGGCAAGGCCAGCAGGGGGCACACCCCTCCTCACCCCACCTCAGGTAGAGCACTGGCTCTTTGTAACAACCATCAGCTACCTCAGAGTATTTCGTTTTATTTGAAGGTGTCTTCCTGATGATTAGAACAACACCCACCTTTGATCTGAGGAGATAACTTCAATCTTAGGGGATAATCTCACTATTACCATGGACATTAATGGAAGAGTGGTCATAAAAAGATTTGCATTCAGCTCTGCACCACACAGAAAATCCAAGAGAGAAAGGAAGTCAAAAATAAACAGAAAATGGGACTAGGCACTGTGACACAGGTTTGTAATTTCAGCTACTCAGGAGGTTATGGCAGGAGAATTGCAAGCTCATGGCCAGTATGAAGAACTTAGTAAATAAAATATAAAAAGGGTTGGGGTAACAGATCAGTGGTATACTCCCCTGGATTTGACCCCCTAGTACCACACCAAAAACAGGAAGTGAAAGTGTTAGTGGGGTCCCAAAGGAAGTATAGTAGATTTGTGATCAGAGGGCTATAGTTACGTGACAATGACAAGCCACATGATCGACAGAGTCCTAAGCAATCATTTTCTGGTCCTCTCTTGCCAACTCAACAGCATCACAGCTTCTTGGGGCTCAATGATGAGCCTAAAATTCTAATAAAAGTACTGATACTGGAACAACAGGCCATGGCACGGTCAGGTTTCCCTGTGTGAAACCACCTAACAATCCTCAAGCTCTGTTTCACGTGAAATTTTGCCTGTTTAGGAAAACTGAGATCCTGATTCTCAGGCGTCCATCTGTCCGCACCAATTCCTTCTATGGTTTCTGCATATTCACAAGCCCTGAATATTTCAAAGCAAATGAAAAAAATGATGCCAAGTTGCACCTTTATCCACCACTCACCTCTGAGGGAAAGACAAACCAAACTCAAGATGTGAAAGGGAGAAACTGGAGCAAGGACACGCAGAGCACCTGAGGGGGAACTCCGGGTACAAGGGCAAGGAGAGAACAGGTCTAACTCCACTGCCTATTGCCAAAATCCTCAAAGGGATCTGGAAAAACAAGGTGTCTCTTTCACAGCCCCAGCAAATCCACTGCAAGAAATAGCAGCTGGTATTTTACAGGGCCCCAGAAAGCCGTTTTCATAATTTAAAAAAAGTAATTATTTTAACCACTGATGTGTATAATAAACTCTTGTCAGCCTGACATTAAAATCTTTCTTTTCTCTGCTCCCCACCCCCTTCCCCATGAGCCCTTGCATCCCACAAGCATGGCACATGTTCTATTATTGTTATTTTAGGATTTCTACAGGGGGTTCTGTGATGGGCAGTTATTCTGTGAAGTGGTGATGCGTTTATCTAACACAGACACCATCTCCCTGCAGGAGAGAAAGACTGGAATACTATCACTGCTCAACCTGCAGCCCAGGACTGGGTTCTCTTCTGTGGGTGGTGAGGGGTTCATTAAAATGATTGTGAGAACAGGAAAAAATCCAAAGAGGACGTTACCAAGATCCACAGAGGCTAAGGGCAAGAAAACAAAGCCACAAGGAAAAGGAAGAAGACGAAGACGAAGACGAAGAAGAAGAAAAGACAAGACTGGAAAACAGATTTTCCTCCTTTGGCTTTACCGTAACCTTTGCTCTGCATGGCTTAAAGGAATAAATGCAAGCTCCTGGGGGAAAGTCCTAAACGCCAAAAGGACAAAGAGGAAGAAAGGACTACCCATCTCCTGAGTGAGCTTCGCAAGGGCAGGGAATATGGCCAATGGATCATGTAGAAGGCACTGAAGTTTTCACAGCCAAACCCATGTCACAGAGAACTGGTTCTCTTTCCGGAACATTGACTCCTCATGTGACTCCCTTCCTTCCCATTCACTCTCAGGAAAAAGTCCACACTGACATTTAATACCCTCCAAAGTCCAAGTACACCCCACCTGATCACAGTTCACTGCCAGACACGCTCCTCTCCAGTCTGATCAGCCTTATCGTCTCCAGCTCATGCTACATGGTTCCAGAATGCAGGCATTTACCAGGGACTCTATTTCCCAACTACCTATCAAAGTCCCACTCTCATCCTTCATGAACCTTCCTCCACCACTCTAACCAAAAATGGCCTGGTTTTTCTTCTAAAAAGCACACAACGATACATGTGCATTTCCTGGGGAATTCTTGTCTCCCCAACTTAGGCTGCAAGTTCTGTGTCGATACTACCAAGGCAGGAAGCCCAGCCCTGTGTCTGTTAGCCCTTCGCATGAGGCTGCACTGACTCAGTATCTTTGGTACCCAATGGTACAAGGTTGAAGTTACACACACCCCAGGATTCCTGATCCCATCCTTGCTGTTCATTCCTGAGGTCCAGAAACTCAGATCTACAGAGGGGCAGGCGAGGGGAAAACATGCTGTTCCCCTGGATGGTGATGGGAAAGACTGCAGGTCAGGGCCCCCACAGTACCTTTGCTTCCAAGAAGAAACACTGCACTTGGCTTTCACATTTGAGTTAGAGAAAGCCTATCAAAGGAGCCAGCTCTATCCCTCAGTTCTGGAAACATCTATAAAAGTCTATGTAGAAGCCCCAAGAGGTCAGGACTGAGCCTCAGGTCCCATGCTAGTAGGGTACTGCAGAGATCACTAACCACAGAATTCTATGTTCACAAGTCAATGTGGCCACTGCCCAGCCCATCTGCAAGAGTGACCCTCACAGATTAAAAAAGGCCACGTGATTCAGACTTTGTTCACATAATCCTAACTCTTCTGTCTTCCCAAGACTCCCCCAGAATACCAATTAAACTTCCTTTCCTGTTACTGATGCCACACCTGCTGTCATTCCTAGAATTCACCTCATGAATTAATTGTCCTCTCTTTACTATCTTCCTGACAAACTAAAAAATCCTTGTTCTTTCCTCTGCGCTTCACTTTGCCAAACTTTTCAAGAGTGACAGTGTCACCTGACTGTCTGTCTTGATCACCTCCCTAACTTCTCACAACTCAAACTCTACCCCCGTCACTTCGCTGAGAGTTTTCTGGAGATTCAACTCTCCCAAGATAAATGTCAGATCTGACACTCTCCTCACCTCTCATTCTTCTGGCCTGGTGCCTGGCAGGCCATCCTACTTGGGACTCCAACTCATCTTAACTCCCTCCTCCTGGCTTGTCTGGGCTATACAGGCTCCTACCCCTGGCCAACAAGGGGCATTCTCTAGGGTTTGGGCCCTGCCTCACTCCTCTACTGCCTCTGTCCACATTTTTGCAGGTCACCTCAGTCACTCCCATAGTCTCAGCTATCACAATGGCAGCCCTGCCTCCTGCCCTGACTTCTCCCTAATGTCAAGCACAAGCTGTTAACTTGGTCCTAGCCATCTACACCTTGGGCCACAGTTATCTCAAAGTTCACATACTGACAAGCACACTTACTCTCTTCCCATTCAAACTTGTTGACCTCTGGGTCCTGGCTGAAGGCCTCATCAGCCTCCCAGTCAACACCACCAGAAGTCTGAGAGTGGGCTTTCCTCTGCTCATCTCCCACCTACCCACGCACTGCCATCTGCCAACAGCATCACCCTCACATACACACACACACATACGCTCCCCATGACCTGCCTCTGACTTCTCATTCACCACCATTCCTGAGTCCAGGTCCTCCTGAGCCACTGGGTCTTTTGCAAAATCTCTCTGGGAAGACTCTAATTCTTTTCTTGATTTTACTACAAGCACTTTATTTATCAGGCCTGACAACATGTGTTCAACTTTGCACTCGGTTCAAAATGCCCTTCACTGCCCACTTCTCTACTGCTAAAATTCCACCCTCCTTCAAGATCACATGCCAGGAAAATGCCTCGACAGAGCCTCTGTAACATATCAATTCTGCATCATTCCATACATGTATGGGGGGGGGTCTTCCCTTGGACACTTATAGGGCAGAACTTCGGTCCCTTTAAGCACTGATTCCACCATCTTTTTCCCATCAGTTTCTTCACTAAACTAGAAGCTTCCTGAGGACAGGTGGTGTTATGAGTTGAATTGTATCCTCCCCTGAAAAAAATATATTGAAGCCTAAGCTTCAGTACCTGTGAATGTGACCTGATTTGGAAGTAGGGCCTTTGCAGATATTGAGATCAAGTTAGGATGAGGTCATTAGTTGAGCCCTACATCCCATGACAGGCTATCCTTAAAAGAAGACAGATACAGGGAGGGAAGACAGCCATATAAAGACACAGCCAGGAGTAGGGCTGTGCTAACACAAGCCGAGGAATGCCTGGGGCTGCCAGGGCTGGAACTGACTAAGAAGGATTCCCCTCCAGGTTTCAGAGGGAGCCCAGTCCGGTTAACACCTTGATTCCAGACTTCAGCCTCCAGAACTCTGACAGAACACATTTCTGCTGCTGCCAGTCATCCAATTGGTAGCATAGAAGCTCTAGGAAACCAAAACAGGTAGAAACTGTGTCTTATTTGCTCTTTGTGGGCCATAAGTGTCCTTAGAGTCCTTGAAACTCATTAGTTTTTTAGTGAATTCATGAACGAAAAGAACCCTGTACCCCAAGGAACTTCTGCCATGAATGATTCCCTAAAACTTAATCCCTTATTGTTGAATGGTATTGAAGGTGTGGTTGAAATATACTATTAATGTTTAAATGTTTTTAAGTTTATTACAGTAAAAGACACATTACCATTCATGCCCCTCTCCCATGATTCAAACATTATCCTAACATTTTTATCGCTTTTCAATGCAGTATTAGGTATGATAAAAAATACAGTGATTGCCACTAACAAGTTTCATTCAAAAGAAAGGCAGGTGTGTAAAAGCATTACTGGGTGTCTTCACCCACTTTATTTACTGAATCTGGCATCATGGAACTTCCCTAAAGTCAAAATGACCATGAAAGATAAATGCTTCGAATCAATTCAGGACATCAAGGTAGTCATAACAACTACAGACAATTTCCAGAACTGCTTCTGAAAGTATGTTAGAAACAAAGGAGAGTGTTTTGGGAGGGATTAATGACACTGTGTCTTTTTACTGTAATACATTTTTTAAATTAAATATTCACCATAGTTTTCAATCATGACTCATGTTCATACCTAAATCATCCTTTGCTGAGACACAGCTACTGATGCACAATTAGCAGACTCTCAGGCCCGTGTTTCAAGTCCAGGGAAAGCCAGAGATGGACTGAGTTTTAAGTAACCCATGCCCTTCCTCACCTGTCCTCCCCAAACCTCATGGAAACATTGCCAATGCAGCTGTCCGGCCTATAGGTGTCCACTACAGGAAAGAGACTGTCTGCCCCACACAAAGCTGTGACCTTGTCCTCATTAGCACAGGGCTGCATTCCACAGACCTAATGCCACTAGAAATTAGATCTGCTAAAAAAGGTGTGGAGATGGATAGCTGATAAACTATGTCTCTCTTTAGGTGCAAAGAAAGTGGGGCATAAATATCAAGATGCCGGTACTGACACTGAACTACTTTTAAGTCAACAAAGTGGACATTGGAACCCAAAGGCCTTCAGGACCATGGGCAGGGGAGAAGGCTGTGAAGATGACACAATCTCCTTTCTCTTTCTTGAACACACATCTAAAACCAACACGTGGGGAGCATTCCAGAAACCCCCTTAGTATACAGAAGGGGAACTCTCTGAGCCTGCATCAGTCTTTGTGTGTACCTCCACCAGTGGGCAGGCCATAAATAATCCTCCTGGGTCACGGTGAAAATCTGCAGTTCCTCTGGAGACACAGTAGGCCAGAAACAGGTGCACCAGGCTTGCTTCTGTGAGGAAAGCAAAGCTACAGATGGCAAGAGGGCCATTCCTGCCTCTGAAAGGCAAATGCCTCAGTCTTCCTGCATAGTGGGAATATAATAGAGACTAGCCTGGTGTTGTAGTCAGGGGTTGTACACAGAACAATTAGAACCAGGACATGGAGTTTATAATATTATTTTTAGGATGGTCAACCAGAGTTAACACAAGAAAATGCAGGAAATCTACCCACAACACTAAAGACATAGAATATTTAGCCAAGGGCCTGAATCCCACAGCAGTGTCCCACTTGAGTCCAGATAAAGACCCAGAGCTCATGACAATGCCTCCCATGAGTCCAACTAGAGGTCTAGAGCCCACAAGAAGCACTCACACCAGTCTGTTTTACGGATCTCTGCTGGTAAGGCCCAAAGGTCAGTGATGGAAACTAGGAAGTCTATGCTAGCAAGGTGAAGGAGCTGTGCTCATAGGTTAAGGGTTCTACACTGGAGCCGAGAAGTCACACTCACAACAAAGACCAGGGCTGTCCTGAAAATCACCACAGTCATCCTCAGCGACACGGAGGCCCCAAGCTCCTCCAACGACAAGCACAGTCATTTACATGCCAGGAAGCCAGCGTGACGAGGTCATCCTGGAGACCAAGTGGCACACATCTTCCTCTCTGGAGCCAGGAAGCAATGCTCGATGTGAGGACCAGAGCTTCTCCAGGAGAACCAACCGCTCAAACAGCAACACACAGGAGAACCCACAACGCCTCAACACCTCAACGCATAGCTTCTCCTTCTCCACGTCTCCATTTATGCTGGCAGCTTTCCTCAGGTGAAACATCTACGCTCAGCACCATGGTGATTCAATTCCGCTGGTGTTAAGTTGACCACCAGTTTTTAATCCATAACACCATGGGGACACAGCGCCTTAGACTCCACAGGCCCCTGCTCAGGCCTCCTCTAGCTTTCAGAGCTTAGTCCTGATGCCTGATACTCCCCAGGTATGCAATTTTACATAAGAAAGAAGTTCAAAGTCCAGGCGTTCCCCATGATGACTATTTTGAAGCTTTTAAACATAAAATTCTTTCAAAACTAAAACTGCTGTAGCCCTACTTTGCTGGTATAGCAAAATAGGTGCTTTCTCTGACTTGGGGGAGTCCACTGTGGCCTGGGTCAAGTTGTTCCTATACTGTGGGGGCACCCAGGTGCTCTACGATTTCCTTTACATTGTCCACATTCAATCCTCCCAAAAGTACATCAGTCCCTCTTTTTAATGGCATTATGCACAGAAGAACAATCACTCGGACCTCTACCACCACCCTAATTCTGTTTACTCTCTTACTTCCAAACCCCAAAATACAGACTTAACTCACTCTTTAATCTGTAACTCAGATGATTGCTTTTAACCTTTAAAAATGAAAAACCTCTTAAGTATATAGACTGTTTTGAAAGGCAGTAAAGTCTTTGTCTCCAAACTAATCACATATTTTTGTAGACACCCAGTTATTCACAAGAATATCAGGCCTCTTGTGGGTGAAATGATAATGAAAGCCCTCTCCTCACTGGGAAGGATGGTGTCCCCCCTCACCCCGACTGTCAGGGACGGGTAACTGGTGAGCCTTTATCTCCCAAGAAGAACAGCACAACCAATTTATAACAACTACTTTTTCTTACTCAGATATCTCTGACATCTTCTCAAATTAAATGTCAGAGTCATAGAAATCAAGAGCTCTAAGGATCTAGAGAAGAGATCCACAAAGATAGATAAACTAAATATCTACCAAGGCAGTAGTTAAGCTAATTTTTGAAGTATGGTTTACTAAACTGCAGCGTCTATCCAAAGAGAAAACAGATAAAGATGACCCTCTAATCATAATCCCAATAGTTTTAAGTAAAAGAAGCAGGATAGCGTATCTGATGATTATAGCATTTATTTTCAAAAAATATATACAATATGCATGTAGAATGCATAGATATTCCTGAAAGGATATACAAGGAACCAGACTTTGGAATCTGGGATAAAAAAAAAAAAAGGTTAACTTTTAACTACTAGCTTTTTATTGTTTGAATTCTTTACTATGTATATTAATTTTAATACTAAAAATAAATATTTAAAAGCATAAATATATTGTAATACTTAGCAACAGAAATGCTTGTTTAAACTGAATACATTATCAAGTTTTAAACCAACAGAGAGACCCTGAAACTATCTATTTCACCAGGTCCCAAGAGGCCAGCCTTCCAGCCCTCCAGCTCACTTCCCTTCCTTCCCTCTGCTCCCACGTTTTCCCAGTCACAGTGATGTGAAGGTTACCTAAGGTTACCTGAAATCTTCTCCCTAGTTACTCAAGCACCACTAGTTTTTATTTCATTTACATGACATGCGTTAAACAATAGATCCATTATCATGGGGGTGGGCAACAAACGCTATTTGCAATGTGCTACTAGAGTTGTTTGAATCAGTTCCTCTTTGTAAAGCAAGTAAATGATCTCCAGCGTAAAGGTTTCTTTAACTCTGCTTTTCTTTTATACAGTTTGCCTAAACCAAAGTAGTGCCCATAGCTCATCTGTGCCTGCAATGTTCTGTCCCATTTTTCTTTATAGTCTTACATTCTGGGCACATCAGTGTTACCCACTTTGAAACGTGAGCTCTCTCAGAGGCTGACAGTGACCTTCAGATTATGAGTGTACAACTACTGGATCATGCCCAGTATAGGCCCCTCAGAAGCCTTACAGTGTGACAGCTCTTTGGCTAACGCACACAGACCCAAGGACCAACTGCATTCACAAGAACTGCAGTTTAAAAGATTGTAACAACATATACGTAGAGAGCATGTTCTTCCACCACATAAGAAGCCTTATTTTGTACTCTGTGCTGTATTTTTCTTGACTTAGCAATACAATAGCTAAAACTTTACATAAACCAAAGAGGGTCTAAATACTTGGTCTCTTTTAAGAAATCCACAAAAGCAACACAATCATTTGGTGGTTCAGACATTTGTCATTAACAAATCCCAGACAGACGCTCTATTTCTTGTGCACAATACATCTATCTCAGTTAAATTCTCATTTTGCTAAATTCTAGCCTCTACTGTTTGTAAACTCCTAGAATAGCTATTTTATTTGAGCTAACATTGGGGTTAAAGGAAGAAAAAAGCAGGAAACCAAGCAGAGTACCTTTAAAATAATATTTTAAGGAAGAGAAAAGCTTAAAACCAAAATGTACATATCAAAATTACTTTCTTCTACTCTTTTCTGGACAGATACCAGCCATGATTTCTTACCCTAGGGAATTCTTTCTTTTTTAATATTAACATTTTTTAGTCTGCCATCCATTAATTAATTGAAAATATTTCTTTCTGGCCTCCAACTGCTCAGGGACCTCTCTCAGCAATTTCCTCACCTATAATTATGTTGATGGGCTGGGCAACAGGTTGCATCATTAACTGAGTCAAATTAGTGTAAGTATGAAAGTAACACTGTTCAATCAGAGGGCTCCTCACTTGCTGGGACCCAAGAAGATGGCCCTACAGGAACTTCTCCCTGGAGGGACTGCTGGAAGGCCAGAGCTGGACGTCCTCCACCTCCAACTCAGGGCAGGAAACACCATCTGGGTGCCAAGGCTCCAGCTCCAAGGGCCCAGTGCCATCAAGACCCCCATCACCCTGACCACCAAAATGCTTCCAAGCTGGGTATTAGATGCCAGGGAAGAGCTGCAGACAGAAACCTAGCATGTCTGGGCTGCCTTTGCTCTGGCATTTCAAAGCAGGGGGTAATTACCTGATAATTAGGACTCCCTCTTTTTCTGAAATTCCAGAATTATGTCCTAAACATAAAGAATTCCTCCTTCTTCCAGGCAGCCTAGCTTGCTTCTGAGATGTTCAGCGACCAGTCCTGTCAAGTGTCAGGAAACTAGAATTGTCATCCCCTCCTCAAAGGTCAGCGGTATAGAACACAAATAATGAAGGACATTCAGACACTGCAGTGAACAACCTCTTACAAGTCACGTGGCTACTAACTGCTGTAGGATAACAGTTCTAGAGTAAACAAGTATGTGTTATTTGTCAGTTTGATAAAGATTATTTGGGCTGGGCACAAAGCACAGTGATAGAGCACGTGTTTAACAGGCACAAGGTACTAGGCTCAATCACCAGTGCGTGCCTGGGAGGCTAGAGCATGAAGATTATCAAAACATACACCACTGTGCCAGAGATACAGCTCAGCAGCACAGTGCCTACCAGGCAAGCTCGAGGTCATGAATTCGATTCCCTGTACCCGAAAAGAAAAAAAAAAACATTAAAACCATCCAATTTATGTTGCTATTAATCACAGATGTCTGATTCCCTTCACTCTCACCAAAAAATATTATCTGGTGACCACTCTGATAGTAAAAGAAAAAAGATAACTTATTGTAAGTTCAGTATCTTTTTGTATATTTAAGAGTCACCTGTATTTGTTTTTCTGCTGTTATCTGTCTTCTCTGCATTCTTTATGTTACTAATCTTTTCTTATTAATTTGTTAGAGACATGTGTAAGTTCATTATAAGAGTCTTCCAATTTTCACATGATTCTTAGTTCACTGTTTGCCTTTTGACTTTATGGTGATTTATGAAGCTCTTAAGGACTCAGTTCCATTCAACCTGGTTTTTAAAATTTTTTTAAGTTTAATAGATCCTTGTCTTTATGATTTCCAGGGCCTCACCTAGGAAGACCATGCCACCACAAGACTTTAAAATTTCTCTGTTTTCTTCTGCTGTATTAAATATTTAAATTTTTTATCCATTTGCATTCATGTTGACCTGTGAAGTAAAGCATGGAATTTTTGTTTTTCCAGATGACTCTATCCAGTTTCCCCAAATCCTTTTTTCAGCACTGAGCCCAAACCGAGGGCCTCAGCATGTAGAAGTGCTCCAGCACTGAGTTACATCTCCTGCCCCTAGACTGTACTGAGTATCAATTCCTTACTAATGCGAAACACTAAAGACTGGCTTTCTGGGTATATTGGTGTCTAGTTCTGGATTCTACTCTGTAGTGCTGATCTGTCTGTCTAGTCAAGTATCAGTACTGCACTACTTAAACATCTGCAATGTAGTTTAAATATGTAATATCTGGCAGAGCAAGTTTATTATTCTCACTGATCCCAACTATGAACTGGTCCTTTGCTTCCATTCTATTTTCTACCTGGTAGTTTTTCTCTAAGGCTATTTTGTATATGAATTTCATACCAAACTACCTCAATACGTTCTCCTAGTACTGCTTATAAATAGTGTATCATATACTATAAAAGGTTATTATATACACGTAATTAAAATTGTATCTCTTGCTTTTGGCATGCACGCTTTTTCATTTCTTTCATCCAAGCACTTCAGCTAGTACTTGCAAGACACTATGTACTAAGGAGAAGGAGCAGATGTCTAACTTATCTTTGACAGCATGACGCCTTGGGACCTATATAATCCTGCTGGCTCTGTGTTCTGCAAACCCAATGGGGAGCAGAGAAAGAGGGAAAATCAAATTGCTGAATTCTGCCCTGGGTTCTAAAGCAAAACAGAACAGAAGCAGCATTATTAGGAAGGAAAAGGTCTTCTCCAGGTCCCACCTGGCTTTGGGAGGACATCTAGACACAAGCCATAATACCTGCCACAGACCCCTGGACTTCTCTCTCTCTCTCTCTCTCTCTCTCTCTCTCTCTCTCTCTCTCTCTTTCTCTCCTGGAGAGTGAATTCAGGACCTGAACTATCTCCCCAGACCATGTGACCACTCTACTTACCTTCTTTCCTTTATATTTTTCTTCCTTTCCTTCCTTTCTTTTGAGATACCATCTCCTTAAGTCACTATGTTGCTCAAGCAGGGTTCAAACTTTTGATCTTCTCATCCCACTCTCCTGGAATGCTGAAAACTCATATATGTGCCACCATGCCCTGCTCCTTCTGTTTTAAAATATGCCATGCTTTATGGGGCCAGATATATAAAATCTCTTATGTGATTATCTATGCTATTCCTGCCTCTACTTCAAATAATAACAACAATTGCCTGCTAAACTATAACTTGCATCGGGGGCTGCTGGGCAGTCAGAGTTCTTTCCATGGGTAGGTAATGACCATGCTGCCAGAACAGGACCTTTACAAGCTCAATTCTAAGCATAAGTATGACAGCACAGGGATCTATCCTGCAGTGGACAAGACATCAGTCTCATTCGAATACTACCTAGTCCAAGAGAGCCTGGGTCACATCCCAACACTTACAAAGCTCTCCCATACCACTTCACCCCATATTTGGAGAAATACTACTATGATAATTGCCTACCTTAGTATTCATACTCCCCTTTTTCCTTAGTGATAATCTTCTCAATTTTTAGCCATAGAATTATTATAGGAATACCTGGAATTATTTCCCAAACTTCCTTAAAAACAAGAAAGAAGATCCTGATTTCTTTCTCTTGGAATGAGTAAGTGAGAGCTGAATCTTTGGTAGGCATCTTGGACCATGGAAACGAGAGCCATAGTATAGAATGGTAGAGTGGAAAGCTGAATGGAACTTGGATCCCTACTAGCTTCATGGAACATCATACCAGTCCTGATTGAGACTTGTTAGGCCTGAGAAAATAAAACCCTGCATCATTAAACGACTGCTAATTTGGGTTTCCTGTTGAATGCAGATGCTCTTATCCTAACTGGTTTAGGGCCCTTTCCAGAGCTTGTACTGCAGGAAGGTTTACCGTCTCCTCATTCTGCCCTGTCCCCCAGGGCAGGGACTTGCCAGTCCTGCTTCACCCCTGGTACCATTCTGCATCCTGGGACCTGGCAAGACATTCAATATGTGCTGGTATTTGCTGAATGGTAAATTCTGAGGGACACAAAAGGAATGACTGTGATTACATGCTGTTATCAAGAAAATAGGGAAAAATTAAAGTATTTTTCTTGCCCCAGAGAACCTGGCAATTGTTTTGTTAGCTGTAAGCAGCTCCCTGCCACTCCCTTAGGGCACAATGGCCATGATTTCCATCTTGGCAGAGGAGTCTCCTCACATCCAGGAAATATATGCTAAGTAAGTGGCTAGAAGTAAAGAAAAGTCATGCAATTCAAATGAGGGCATTCAGGTAGATGGGCAAATCTTGCCCTTTTTGAAATAAAAATCAGTGCAAGATTTCCTAAGCATACAGAGCTATTTAAACAATTTTGGCTCTGACTCAGTCCCATTTATGCATAAAGTTTTGAACATTTATTGGTCAACTTAAGAATAATCTTCATTTTCAACAGAGAACTGATCTGTCCTTATCTTTTATACAGCTAGAAATCCAACTCTTGCCTTTGGCCAATGTTGGGTACCTAAGAGTCCCTGGCTAGTGCCTGGGCTGCCCAGGCCCTTGATTCTCACTTCCCTTCAGCACCTTCCTGGTCTGTTGGTCCTGATTTCAAACCACAAAGAACAGAATCGGGGGACAGAAGAAAAGCCATGAATGGACACTTGACCAGTGCCCTGGGCATCTCTCTTCCCTGTGGCCAGAGCCCTCCTCACCTGTGACTCTGCACCTCCTGTGCTTTATCTGGATACCTACACCCCACAGGCCACCCCTGCCACTCTTAGGTACAGGTACACTCAGGTGCAGGGAACCCAAAACACTGGCCTGGCCTCAGAGGTCACAAAATCAAAGGAGTGGGTCCCACTGACACATTTTTAAAGTAAAATAATAGGTCACAGATCAGATACCACTGCCACAGTCAGAGGGGATGGCCTTTTTCCTCTTTTCCTATGTCCAGTACAGAACATGCTTTCTGCAGAGGTCCAGGTCAGCCCCACATGGGCTGATGGACCTGCATGTGCTACTGTCCCCTCACCTCCTGGACTTCCTTTGCTAGGAGCCTTCCATACCCAGAGTCCCAAGGCAAAGCTCTGAGAAGGGGAACCCAATTTCCTAGTCATGCCAGGACCCAAGTGGCAGGTTACAGATGTTGCTGAAAGCGGGTTTCTGAGGCAGACAGAGCCTCCACTTTCCTGAACGGAGAGGAGAGATGAACAGATCCTCCCCTAACTTCCCACTTCTCCCCAGCTCTGGCACAACCCATGCCCTCAAAGCCAGCTACACTCTGAAGTTATCTGCTTGTTTGCGGAACCAGAATTTTCTCATTAAGATACATTTCCAATGCTTTTTGTTTATTTTGAGACCAGGTCTCAACTGAGTTGCTCAGGCTGGGATCAAACTTCCAATCCTCCTGCCACAGCCTCCCTAAGTGCTAGGATTGCAGGCATGTGCTACCATGCCCAGCTTCTAAGGCTGTTACAGAGATCAGTGGCAAGGGAGGTTCAAACTGCTGGCTAACAAGGCCTTGGGCAGATCGTGAATTTAGCATCCCACATTCTTTCTGCCCACTACCACTATCACAAACGACTGAGCACTGAATGCCAACTTAGCTGTCCCCTAGTGAGAAATGCGCATCTAGCCAAGGGGAGACAGACTTGATACATCTGCCACCAAAGGCAGACACTGAGTATGGGCATGGGGTGAGTGTGCCACACTGTCTGTGGACTATTTGGTGTTTTTAGACATGATTCTTTTCCTACCAGTGTGCAGTTCCAGGTCTAATGACTTGCTCCAAGTAAAAAGGTGCTTTGGAAATGGTCATGAACACTGCTTGCAAGACACACTTCTCCAACACCCATGAAACACCAAGCTGGATCACATCCCATCTCCTACTCTTTCCAACTAGATTCAAAGGATCTTGAAAAACAAGATCTTCAACATCTTCTCCCTGTTGCAGTAAGCACACAGTTGATCCAGAAGACTATCTGGTACCTTGTCCCCAGATAATTTGTGTTTCCTTATCTCACGTCCTCTCTATTTGTGAGAAAGGCAGGACTTGCAGAGACCGAGCTGGAATAGTTTCACTCTTGCAGTGATTCCCAAGAAGATATCTCACATTTCCTAATGCCACTTGGCTGACTGCTTGGGGGGAAAAATTGTTCTAGTCCATGGGGGTGCTAATTAGAATCAATTAAGATTCTGTTCTGGCACTGAATTTCCTTGAGGGATTTGCTCAGTCCTTGTGAGAATCAAAGAGGGATCTGGAGAGAAGGATTGTGTGGCAACACAAGTGTCAACTTATTCTCCCCCCTGTGTCTTTTGACAAAGTCCCAGCCAGCCAGATCCCTTCACTAAGAAGTGAAATCTTCATTGCATTTGTCCAGAGGATAAAATACTCAAAGTTGCTGACACCATTACTAAACTTCCCCCTTGAAAAATTAAATCAATAAAAGACGTATTCTTGTTTGTAAAAGGCACAGAGATGAAGATAGTATGATTATATGTACACGACCAGGGTTCACTGAATGCCATGAACACTTCAACTCACCACATAACTAAACCAGAATATGAACATCATTTGGGAGCCAAATTACTCCCCATGAACCAACCCAAGCTCCATCTCCAAAGTCCTACCTCATCCTCTCAAAGAGGTAACATAATGAAACTAGGGAAATCAAGTTGCTAAGTCCAAATTTTAAAAATTGTGACATTAAGCAGGGTATGAAGGTACATACCTATAACTCCAGCACTCTGGAAAGTTGAGGCAGGAAGATCACAAATTTGAGCCTAGACTGGGCAATTCAGAGACTTATCAAAACCTTGCCTCAAAATTTTAAAATTAAATTAAATTAAATTAAATTAAATTAAATTAAATTAAATTAAATTAAAAGGACTGCTGGGAATATAGCCTAATTTTAAGTCCCTAGGTTCAATTCCCAATACCACCAAAAAAAGTGACTTTAAATGTATGGTCCCATGAGTGATGGCACATAGCCATAATCCCAGGTACTCAGGAGGCTAAGAAAGAAGGATCACAAGTTCAAGACCAGCCTTGACAACTTAGCCAGACCCTGTCTCAAAATAAAAATTTTACAAACAGCTTAGGATATAGCTTAGTGTGAGGCCCTAGGTTCAACCCCCAACACTCAAAAAAAAAAAAAAAAAAGATTAATTATATGTCAATGAATCCCAGTAGAGCTGATTTTTGAAAGTAGATTCTTTTCATCAATTTATATAATTGTTTAAACAAACAATTCGCATTTCATGATAACAAAAATTACGTTTACTCCCCAAAGGGCACACGTAAGGATTCTGAATGCAGAAGGAGATCCCGTGTCCTCATGGCAGGAGCCATGCAGCTGAGAGGAGAAATAAATGCAAAGGTTACTAATGACCCAGGACAGGATGTAGTAAGTGCCAAACCAGTGACTCACACGAGACACAGTATAAGTACAGTGACTGCTGACTCTGCACCAGGAGAACCAGCCATTCTGCAGTCTTACCTGTGGAGACACATTCACCTCACAGTTCTCATGTTTAGATTCCCACAAGTGGTATCCACTCAGGTCCACCTGTATGGCCAGGGCAGCTGTGTCACCTAGCAACAGTCCCAGCTCTGGTCTCTTTGGTCTCACTCCACAGGCAAAGGAAGGAAAAATAACCAACAGAGGCAGCAGAGTCCCTTGGGAACACAATCCCAGATGAGATTGTTCCAGGAGTCCACAGGGCATTAATCACCCATGTAAACACTAAAACCAAAACAGTCCTGACCGGGCTCTGTTTAGGCGCATCATAAATTCCTAGCAGGGTGCTCTGAAAACTTCATGAGTCAGTTTATACACAGAGGTAATAGGCCTGTTTTTCAAATGGCACTTTAAGAACTGCCTGGTTAAAATTCAGATACCTACACTGCCTTCAACACTCAATCCAAAGTACTTCCCACCACAAGGCAAACGAAGAGTAGCTGGAGAAGAAAATGCTGTCTTTAAAAGACATTTACAGATTAATACCTGAGTTACTAGCATTTTAACACCTAAACCTCCAAGGCAGCACCTGAAACACAGAGTAGACAGCGGTCTGTTGATGGCTGACTGTAGAATGAAGAACAAATACACTGTAGAACTTTTAAGGATCTAAATCAATTCTCTAATTGTTTGATGTGTTCATCTGGTTTTCATTACAAGCACCTTGAGACAAAACCATATCTTCTTATGCATCTTCCCAAGCTGAAAGGTACAAGCTGCTGGAAAGTTGTAACACTATGCATGCGTGTGGAACGGTTTTTCTACTCTCTTAAAAAATCATTTGCCAGCAAGCAAGCCATCTTGGGTACGTATGCATATATCTATCTGAGAGCATGAGTTGGGGCAGCCAGCTGTACTGTATCAAACTGTCTTTATCTTTCTTTCCCAGTTTGGCGCTCCATGTCCTGATCATGTAAACAGTCCAACTTTAATGTTTAACCCTGGATACCATAAAACCTTCAAAGGAGCAGGTTGGAGCCTAAAGGGCCAGAGTAAGTATCCCCACTACAGGTTAGCTCATATTTGGGATATCAGAAGCATGATCCTCTTTTTCCATTCTAAATCCCAGTGGGGGAGAGGGGACCTACTGCTCCAAGTGCATTTATTCCATTCTGTCAGCCCTAACAAAGCAGATCTCCTAACTTGGAAAGAAGCACTCTCGTTGCTTGCCCTCCCGAGGTTACAGTGCTCACCACTCAAGTCCAGCTAAGCTACGGACCTCAGAAGGTACACAGCACCAGACCAAAGCAACCCCTCGTGCGTTATCTAGTGACCTAACCATTTCTAAAACACCCAGCTACTCCGTGTACACCAGCTTCAGACTTGGGCCCCAGTCCTTCATCCCAGCATACCACGGCTGATGTCTCAAAATGCTCTGCTAACATAGAGAGATGCTAAGGGTCTTGAGCTAAAAATCTAGAAACAAGTAGAGTCTGGATTAGGAAAAGAAACTCCCCATGTCCTTTGCTTGACTAGGACTTCACTTCATGTCACATAGCCCTTTGGGCAGACTTGGAAGAGCTGAGTTGTGGGAGCAGAGCCAGCCCTCGGTGCTCTAGCTGGAGGAAATCCAGATACAGGTAGGTCAAAGTGTTTACAGAGGTCAATCGGCAAACCACAGAAGGCACACACACACGCACACGCACACGCACACACACGCACACACTCGGCCATCTCCAGGATCCGTGTTCTGGACTGTCAGGAGCTCCTCAGGAAAACATCTACACACACCTGGTTCCATACAGGATCCCAATCCTAATATGGCCTCAGATCCATACTGCTTCCTGCCGGCATCATCTACTTGGCACATATAACAGACTTAAATGTTAATATATGTGTACTACTTTTCCATTTGGATTGCAAACCAAGGGGAGTGTCCCCTAACAACACCACCCTTTACACACACTGTAAAAGTGTATGAGTTCATGTAGAATAGAAGAGAGATAGAAGCCCTTGTCTTCCCCAGTGTGGAGTTTTCAACACTTTATTAGCATATATTTGCAACACATGAAGTTCACATTCATCTTAAGGAGCAGGTGCACACACATCACACATCTTGACTCTGTATTTATTCCCCTTCCCCTCCCTACCCACCTCCCTCACTCTGTCTCTAGATCGCCTTTCTCTATTTTCTTGAGTACTGTTAATATTTTTTTAGTTCATATTTACAACATGTAATTACATTCATTGTGGGTATTTGGTATATGTACGTAATACATCTTAACTCTTTTTGCTTCCTCTTCCCCTCCCCAGTGTAGATCTTAAGGGAGAAAAACAGTCTCAGGGGAAATGCATCATTTGGTTTCCAATGCTGTTTTTCTTTTGGCTCTGGGACATGTGTCTGCAGTTCAGCATTTGCAGCAAGGTATTGTCAGTAGAAGTCCAGGAGCAGATTCTGTCGTGGCTACACTGCCATTTACTGCTCGCATATTTATGAAAAATTATCCTTCCAAGATGAAATTTTCCATGACTGGCTTCAGATCTAAAATAAGGGTGTTTCTCTCTCTCTCTCTGTCTCTTTTCTATTTCTCTTTTTTTTCTTTTGGAAAATTTGAACAATATCCAGTCAGCCACGTAGAAATTGGGCATTAGTTAAAAAAGAGAGAGAGAGAGACAAAGAGAGAAATACTGTCTTTCAAAATCAATGTAAGCCTTTCTTTTGCATGACCAATTAAAAAAACAACTAACTTCAAAATGAGAAACTTTCCACTCATATGAGCGTCAGCAAGGATGAACCTTGTTGATAATATGAGACAATGGAATTGGAACAGAGCACAAACCAAAAGAATACAGATCTCATCACTCTTCTTACTCTGAGTGTCACAAATTTCCAAAGCTACAATCCTCTTCCCATGACTTTGAAAATTTAAAAATGTACTGTATTTGTGAAATCTGAGTCCACTAAGGCTGAGCTAAAACTCAGAGAAATAAAACGTTTTCAGATAATCCAGAATAAACTCTGGCCATCAAGTAATACAGGTATTTTTTTCTTCTTTCTCAGTATTGGAGATTGAACCGAGAGCCTTCTCATTAAGCTAAATCTTCAATCCTTTTCGTTTTGAAGCAGGGGGTCCACAACTGGCTAAACTGCCCGGGCTGTGCTCCAACTTGCAATCCTCCTGCCTCAGACTCCTAGATGCTGAGATTACAGGTGTACACACCACACTTGGCTTCATTTAGATATCTTGAAAGAATTCCTCCAAATTTCCCTTACTGTAGACTCATGCTTTCCTATCTCTCATCTATAAAATTCCCTCATACAGTGTTTCAACCCCTGAATCGCAGGTGTCTATTCTATACTCACACAATTAGAAAAGTTTGAAGATGACTGGCCACTCTAACTACCAAAGACATTTTTAATTTGGCAATAGCGGTTCCAAAACATTTGTAGTCTCCTGAATGCAATGACATTGGGGAATTTTTTAAAACCTTATCCCTCAATATTATCAAAATTCTACATAACAAACAGTAACAATTGCCAAAATAAAGTATCCTTCTTGGTTTCTTTCTTTCACTGTTTTAATTTAAAAAAACAAAAAGACACTTGAAGAATATTTTGGAGCCAGAGTGTGGTGCACATACCCATCATCTTAGCACTCTGGGAAGCCATGGCAGGAAGATCACAAGTAAATTATCAACTTAGCTAGACACTGTTTCAAAATTTAAAAAATAATAATAATTTAAAGGGCTAGGGATGTACTCAGTGTGAAGCTCCCAGGTTCAAACCCCCCCCAAAATGTTTTAATTTAAATTAAAAAATAATTCTGAAACCAGTTGGTGGGGTACACCTGTAATCCCAGCACTCAGGAAGGAGGATCACCGCTGCCAGCCAGAGGCCAGCCTGGGCTACACAGTGGGCTGAAGGCCAGCCTAAACTACTCAAGACCCTGTCTCAAAAAAGTAAAAAAAAAAAAACTGTGAGCTAGGAATGTAGCTCAATAGGAACTTGTTTAGTATACATGATTCATGGGTTCACTCCCCAGCACTGAGAAAAACAACAACAAACATATTTTGTACCATATCATTTGTAAGAATTATGCTATAGATTCACATTTGAACATAAATGCACTATTAAAGATTTTTAAAAGGAAACCCAAAGTTTCAATATGACACATAACCAGCTCCCAAAAATCCAAGAAGGAACAAAGAAGAAGGCAGAAAATTCAAGTGGGTGGAAATTTTCTAGTCCCAACGAAGAGATAAAGCTTTCCTCCTGGACAACCCACCCACTTGATAGATTGAAAGGGAGATAATAAGGATCAAGATTCAATATGTACATACACTACCATGAATATATTTATCATGTAGAGCAAATGTATATTAATAAAAAGTTTTAATAATACAAAAGAATCATCAACTTCATGAATAACAAAGCGGATACGGATGTTGTAGGAGCAGAGAAAAGGTCAGGAAAAACTACTGATGTTTCTACACTGCCTCTTCAGTTTCCCTCCATCCACCTCCCAACTGTCCCTCTCACTCCATTATCGCAGACAGAATTCCCCAAAGTGGACCTCCTGCAATCGCCCAAGAGGCCACAGCCCAGTTTTTTCTGAAATCAGGTTCCAGGTAATACCTGACTTCAAGGTATCGCATCTTGAGTCCACTGGCTAAGCCATTCTCAGTGTGTTTCATTGTAGTTGGTTTGGATTTGGGGTTTTTGCTTGGGTTCGGCTTTTTGAGACAGGGTCTCACCATCTACCCCTACTCCATTCTCCATTTCCCTGCTTAAAAGTCCTTCTTCACTATCTCCCCCATGCTTTTCACCCTAAGCGGCCCCTCATGACTCCAGAGTTAATTCGGAAAAAAGGGAGGGAGGAAGATGGATGCCAGCTGACGAAAAAAATCTTCGCTGTCCTCACGCCTCCAACTCACTCCCACTCACTAACACGCTTCACATTCAGTCTCACTGAATAGTTTTCAGTTTTTCCTTTCAGGTCTCTGCTTAAATTTTCCCTTTTCCCAAAAGCTTTCCGAACCCCCACATTTCGCTTGGGGTCCCCTTTTAGTGCTAAGCTAATGACCGTCACAGCACTTTCATACTATTTAATAACTGCCCCTTTGCTTTCTGTCCTTCGAGTCCTCCAAACTCAGGGCCAACAGCTACCATATTCCTAGTTATGTTCCCAGGCGCAAGTATAATGCTCAGGTCATGGAAGGGGCACCTAATGGTTTGCTGAATGAAGAAATTATGTAGAAATGAGGAAGGAAGTCAGTCAGTTGCCTCGATGCCTCACTTCTTAGTGACCTGGGCTGAGCTTCCCACTCCCCTGTGCATTACACCACAGTGGGGCAACGTGCGTCCTGTCAACAGGGCAAGAAGCAGTGCTTACTGGCACCTACTGGCCCTCCTTCCAGCTTCTCCTTGGAGTATTAACCCAGACCTATTTCACAGCACAGCTACCTCCTCTCTGTTCACACTCTAGACTCAGACCTCATTTTTTTCTCTTCTGGTTAAAATTTAAGCCTTCTTGGTGTCCTTCTGAATGGCATGTGTTAAGAGAGGAAAGGCTTTTGTATCCTTTCAGAAAGTATTAAAATATTTTAAATTGTTTTTGTTGCACTTGTCTTGGTTTTTAAAATCTCTTCTGAAGAGATTTTCACAGCACTTCAATCCCTGTGACATTTGCATTAGGAGGCAGAGACTTACAAACCATAGGCTCTGGGGAAGCAGCACAAGGGAGCCATGCAGTGTCAAAGGAGCCAAAGGCCCGGCAGAGAAGCAGCAGTGTGTGCCATCCTCAGACAGGAAACCTGCCAGGGACAATGACCGTGGAACAACACCACTGGGGATGCCATTTTGGGGCTCCCTGAACTTCCCAGGGTCAGGAAGAGGCCTCTATTCTGGTGGTGAACAACTTCTCAAAAACAAACCCGACCCACCCAATCATTGGTGTCCACTGACCACCATGATTGCAGAGGTTAGGGAAGAAAGTTGCCTACAGACAAGGACTGAAGTTTCTCGTGTCAGAGCCTGGAGTAGGGGCAGCAGCTGTGAAAAAAAGGCGCAAGATGCTAAGCTGTTTCCTCCCTAACTCCCACCTAGGGACTTCCTGGCCAAGGGTGCCTTCCTCCCACCCAGGCCCAGGCCCCTCTGTGAGTTGCAGGACAGCTCTCTAAAGACCTAGGAATTCTAAGCGGTGCTGGGTGACAAGCACAGGCCTGGTCTCTGTGCATGACCCCCAGTATAACCCCTGCCCCTCCTCCCCACTTCAGATGGTGAAAGATAACCAAGCCAAGTTGGCCGGCTGGCTAAAAAGAAGCAAGATAGAAAGGAAATAAGGGGCAACCAAACCAAGAAATGCACCACTGAATTTCCCCAAACTACACAGACCTTGAAACTTGACATACCGGTTTAAAATTAGCCAATACCCAGGAGAATCATTTATTAAATGCATCTTCGATGATTCATTTAGATTCACTCTGGTTCTAAAATGATACATGACAGCAAAATGACTGTATTTATCTCTCTAAAACAGGTCATGAGCGCCCTCGCTGCCCCTGTGTAAAAAATGGGATAAACGCACCAAAGCAAAGACTTAAAACAGCATTGATTTTAGTCAGTGAAAGAAAAGGAAAGCTGAGAAAAAGAAGTTAAAGATAAGGACTAGGATGCTGAGGGACACACTAGGTCTTCCTGGAATGAGGAAACACTACCAGTAAGGACACTATTTAGCCTATGTGTGAAAAGTACTTCTCCATGCAAGACCTATTCTGTTTTGCAACTGATGTTCAGGACTGTCCTGTGATTGACAGGGAAGTCTAGTCCCTAGGATTTGCCTGTGTTCTCCCTGATCAGCCAGCCTCTGATATTCCTACCTCATACCTCTTCCTCCTCCAACCAACACTTGACAAGCAATGAACTAGAATCAGGAGCAGGGATGACCAAAGGCAAAAAGAAATAAAAATACAGGATTTATAACAGGCAAAATCCCAAAACACACAAAAAGCCTTGCTATCAAAGATAATCGCTTCCCTCATTCATTTCCTAGATAAAAAGTTCAGTTGCCTGCTCCATTTTGTCTTCAAGGCCACGAAGATGAGGCCCAACATTCTCATGGATTCCTCAAGGACACCAGAACTGGAGTTTCTACGGACAGACTCAAAGTCTTCTTTCTACTTCCTCCTCCTCCTCAACCAGTCCCCTCTCCATAAGGAGGTAACCTCTCTTTTTCATTCAACTTTCCATAAAGACACTGGAGTTTTATTTTGCCTTGGCTTACACTTTGAGTTTTGGACTGTGCCATAAAAATCCTCAGTGATTTATGGTCTGTTTGTCTTTAAAGTGGAAGAGCACTAGTCCCTCACCGAATGGGGAGACCTGCACTGCAAATGAGGGGTTAAAGAAATATGTCCATTCAGTATAGAGAGCTGGGTCTTGACCCGCCATGAAAAAAAAGTAGTAGTCTCAGTCAGAGCCCTGGTCACAAGTGAGTACCTGGTTTGAAAAAGAGTCCTTCTGAGCACAAAAGGATCCATCTTCACCTGTAACTGACAACGTGAAAACTCCAGAGGTTGAAATTTCCCCATCTAGGTTGAAGAACGTCTCCTCCACAGTACTCTTCTAAAATGCCAGCTTGTCAACCACGACCTGTCCACATGAGGTATGTGAGTGAGTTTATCAGCCAGGAGCAACCGAGGAGTTCCAAGTGAGTCTCCAGCTAGTGGAGGCTTGGAGTTGAAACCCAGGGCCTGAGAAGTGGAACTTAGTCGGCCTCGTTCACACTGGGCTGCAGGTCCGCCATAGTGGTCACTTACATCTTTGCAAGAAGCTTTTTTACAGTCCTTCCAATAAATAAAAGAAAGTGAAATACTGAAACTCTCCTTCACAACAGAGTTGACTGGTACCAAACAGTCTGAGTCTCATCAAGTAACAAATGATTTCTGCAGAGAAGTAGCAAGAGTTAAATTGCACCTGGATAATGTTCACCCTGACCTGATTCAGGAAGGAGGAGGAATCCTGCGCCTGGCCTCAGTCCATGTAACTCTATATGAACAGTCTCTGGAAGCATAACATTGACTTTGCTTTACAAATGTCACCAGGCAAAGACATAGTAAGGACGAACTCCTAGAATATCATCTAGGAAATCCTGCTAGTAACGGCGCTTTCTGCATTCCTATTTTCTTATACAAGCATTTGTTCCATCTAAACTTTTCTTTTTCTTTACTGCCTGAGTCCTATAAATAACGGGATCATGGCTTTAGAAACAAAACTTTAACATTTATGATAAAAACATTAAAAATTAATAATGATCCTTTCCTGCTCACCACATTAGTCTCTACTGGTCACGAGTCCTAAAAATGCACTATTTGCTTTAAATAGTAGAGAGCAGCTTCTAAGACAGTGCTTCCCAAATGACATTAAGAGATATAAACACTGTCCCCAAAACAGTGTTGCATGATCAAATGGATTTGGAAACACTACTCATTCCACTGTCATCACGAAATGGATAGAAATCAAATTGAAGGCTTGAAAAGTGCTGCCGTGTATGTTTAGCTTTATTTAACCCAAGATTTTCCCAATGTACTTGATTACGGCACTGCGTAAAACCAATTAACCTCTTTTATTGTGCGGAACACCTTCTGGGAACCTCTGCTCCCAGGGAAGTGGTAGTACTCAGAAGGAAAGTCCCTGCCTTGCAGTAGGCTGATTGAGTTACAAAAGTAAATGTACCCTAACACCCTAAGGAGTTCTGGGAATAGTAGGTACCAAAAAAGGGCACAATCAAAAAGAAAAGGTGAACCTTACAAAAGTAAAATAAAAATAAAACCCTTGTCACTGATTTTTACCATTCTCTTAACATGTAAAGAACAACCACTGAGGGAAAGGCAAAATAATTATCTCAATCAGATGAGTTCCAACTTTTATCAGCCCAAGAGTGGTGTAATCAACTGTCCCAACCTCATACAACAGCTAAAGAGCAAATCAAAAAAATAAACAAATCTGCCTCTTTTAGTAAAGATTCTAGGCACATGATGCTGGCATTAACTATGGCCGGATAGACTGATAGGACATGTGGGTGGATGGGTAGATGGATGGGTAGAGACTGGGTAGATGGATGGGTGGGGCATGGATGATGGATGATGAGTAATGGAAGCATGATGGATGGATGGATGATGGCTGGATACAGTGGGTTACAGCAATAAAAGAACCTTAGTAGGAAAGAGGAAGCCTGCTTTCTCAGCTCTCCTCTATCTACTGGACACTTTTTTCTCCAGTCCTGGGGATTGAACCCTGGGCCTTCATACTGATCTACATCCTCCTTAGCCCTTTTATTTTTTATTTTGAAACAAAGTCTCAGTTGCCCAGGCTGGGCTTGAACTTCCGATCATCCTGCCTCCGTCTCCTAGAGTGCTGGGCCTCTAGGCTTGTGTCATCACACCTGATTTTACTGGACTTTTTATTTTAGTCATATCACTTAAAACTGAACTTTTGCCATGGGGATTTAGCTCAGCGACACAAGCACCTGCCTGACAACAAACACAAGGTTGTGAGTTCAATCCCTGGTAGAAAGAAAGAAAGGAAGAAAGAAACTCATTAATACTGAACTTTCATATTTTTCACTTATAAATGAATATTTAATGAATATATATTAGACAGCAGTTTCCACATTCTTTCAATTGGAGGAAAATGTTCCATGGATTTTTCCCCTCCTGATCTTCCAAAGACAGAAAGAAGGAAACAGAAGGAAAAGGAGGGAAAGAAGATAAGAAGAAATTCTGACTCACGTGAGCACCTCTTGAACACAGTGTAAATGCATAAATGTGTAATGGGATAATATGTACAATGGTATTGCTATCAATGCCTTCCAGACCAAGCCCCAGGGCCTCCTGGCTCCAGTCTGTTTGAGAAACTATATACCAGTGTGTGTACATCCAATAGCCTTGGTCCTAAAAGCCAAGAGATCCAGGTGCTGCCTAGCCACCAATTCATCATTTAACTTCCCTGGGCCTTGTCCTCAAATGTCAAATTAAGAACATATCCTTACTACCACACGAGTTTGATGGAAGAAGCAAGAGGCAAAGGGCATATTGTGAAATCAATTTATGAACACTGTACTGTCACCTGAAAGATAAGGCCAAAAAATATCTTATCTTCTGAAGTCCCTACATTCCTGATCTGAAGGTGCAGGACTCCTCTGCCAGGCTGACTTGCAGCTCGCACTGGGGAAACCCTGTGTGGCTCATGACGAGTACTAAACTCTCTCACCCTGAATTCCAAAGGCTCAGCCCATGAGCCCTGATGCATCACTATCTGATGCTGAATGCCACCTGCAGGGGTTTCAAACATGGGGGCTCCTAGAGAACTGGAAGTTCAGTTCATCAGGGACTTCACTGTTACAGACTTGGTTAGTGAGAAGCACTCAGGCAGGCTTTCAGAACCAGTCTATCTTACCCGTCCTTCAACGCCAAGATCAAGTCGCCTCCAGCAGGAAGCCTCTCTCCATCTTCCCCTGGGCAATCCTACCCATCTTCCTTACTGGAATTGTTTGATTTGCAAACTGTGAATATATTGAATACAAAGATCCTCTCTTCTCTCCTGCCCCAGTGGTACTGAGGATTGAACCCAGGGCCTTTGCACAGAGCTGTATCTCCAGCCTTTTTTATTTTTGATTTTGAGAGAGTCTCACTATGTTCCCAAGGTGGAACTGGAACTCCCAATCCTCCTGCCTGACACTCACAGAATGCTGGGATCACCAGCATGAGGCACTGCATGTGGTTGAACTCTTCCCCTTTATTTCCTTACTACGTCTCACTGGTATACAAAAGAAATATGCTGAATGAGAAAATCTGTTCTACAGCACTGGTGATCAATTTTTAAAAAATGGGACTCCCAGTAAACATCAGGATCACACATGCTCACGTAAACGAAACTGAAACAGACGTTTTATAAAGCAATATTTACCTTCACTGCCCACAAGGCACTTTGATAATGACACGAGTGTTCTACTTACATATTTGGGATTCACTTAATTAGGGCTGGGACGTAGCACAGTAGCACAGCACTTGCTTAGCATGTGTAGACCCTGGGTTAAATCCTCAGTTGGGGGGGGGTGTCAATTCAGTTCATTGATTTCATGACCTTTATTGAAATATCCTACCCCACAGTTCAAAAGCCAAGGCTATATTCAACATGTGCCTTTTGTTTGTTCTGTGCCCTTCCCCTCTTCCTTTTCTAAAACAAGCATGGAGCCTGGACAAAAAGCATATAAATCCTAAAAGTTCTTAGCACTGCTAAGGGTCAAATATGCAAACGATCAACTGATGCTCATTTACCTAAAATTTAAATCCCAACGGAGAAGGCACATGGTAGCCTTACTCTGTGATGCCCTCTACAAAGCCACCTCTGTAACCAACAGAGGCAAACCATGTACATTCAAACCTGAAACACTCTTAGTTCATTACACATACAAAAACAGACACACACACACACACACATACAACTGATACTAAAAATAAAAGTGGTTGCCTTCATTATATATTTCTTTTGGGGGAGCGGAGGTGTCAGGGTCTCACTACATAGACTGGCCTTGAAATCATAGCCCAGGCTAGCCTTGAACCATCAACCCTCCTGCCTCTGTCTCCCAAGTGCTAGGAGGAAGGCAGGTGCCATCATGCCCAGCTGGGTTACCGTACATTCTAACGTTTTCAATACTACCTGCCAGGTTACTTTCCAAAAAACAGTGCTTCTAATTTATCCTACTGCCAATAGGGGAGGGCCAGCCCCAGTTTCCTCCCAGTCTCCCTGAAACTGATGGGATCTGACGTTTCAATGGGACATAGGTCTCCCTTTTCTACTCCTTGGTGACAGGCTCCAAGACACACACTCACCCGGCCTCTGGAGCCTCCAGGGCGCCCAGCATGATGGCAGGCACAGAGCAGGGCCCAGCCACACCCATCTGTCCCGTCAAGCCAGGTCCTGAGGGCCTCATTTGCTCTGCAGGAGCTCAGGAGGCTTCCTGGGTCTAAGACACTGCTGCAAATCCCACCCACAGGGGGCAGACACGTGACTCCATTTTCCTGCTTGTTTCTGAATCACTCTCTTATCTGTCTTCCTCCCCTTTCCCCTTAAAATAGTTGGCTTTGCGGGTGTCTGTGCAGTCATATGATAAGCAGTGATAAAGGAAAACTTAAAGAGCCAAGTAGGGATAAGGAAGCAAAGAGAAAGCCATGTTCTCCTGCATAGGGGTGGATTTCTAAGGCACCAGCTGCCTAGAAACAAATTGTAAACCTTCAGCCCAAATGTGAAAGAGGGAGGCTTGCAGGCTAAAAGCCCAAAGGCTGCTCAGCCTTATCAGGGACCTAGACAGACAACGTCTGAGTTCCTCTTTAGCCTCTGTACTCAAAGCCCTCATTTGTATGCTTTGGATG
Organism: Dolichotis patagonum; assembly: GCA_004027295.1. Classification (NCBI taxonomy): domain Eukaryota; kingdom Metazoa; phylum Chordata; class Mammalia; order Rodentia; family Caviidae; genus Dolichotis; species Dolichotis patagonum. The sequence goes on from PVJX010005386.1 coordinate 53,338, forward strand.
AAAATACCACCCCTCCACCTCCGTGTGTGGCAGGTTTCATTTGTAACAGGCATGACAGGAGTCTGCCAACCCAGTGAGGTAAGCAGAGCCAACAGGATCATTTTACAGTTGAAGGAACTGAAGATCAGAGAGGTTACATTTCTTCCCCAAGGTCACACAGCTCATTAGTGGTGGAGCAGAGTTGGTGAAAAATAAACAAGCAAACTGTGAAGGCAGTTTGGCCTATAATGCTTGAATATACACTGGCCTATAAATGCTTGAAAAGCGGGCAGCAAAGACAAACTTGGCAAACCACAGCCATTTCCTACGTAACTCATTATAATGAGAACTACCATCTGTCTAAGACATGGCCCTCGGTGAAAAGCAACCCATAACCCCAAGTGACCCTCGGACACATAGAATTAAATCAAATGGACTCCTTAACAATATAATCAGTATCAAGCCACATAAGTTATAATTTATTTTTTACAGTAGAATTATATTAGGTGATTTCTGTGTGTTTATCACGTGACAAGTACTTTTCTAAGCATTCTATATGCATTTATATTATTTATCTCAATATACACGATCAGTTAGGTCTCACAGGCTTTGTTGTACAGATGAAGACATGAAGGCCCAGAGGTGACACAATATATTCAGTCATTTAACTGATTCAGTGCAGGGACCAGGATCAGAACCTACATGCATTTAATGCAAACCACAGCATTTAATCATCTGGGGAGACCAGCATTAGAACCCGGTCCCATTAGGGCAAGCCCCTGCATCTGTCATGCCACCTGCTTCAATGTCTATATGCTGCATCCTTTTATACTTTTGATTTTTTCTACTATTATACATATAATTATACATATAAGGGAAACTGTGTGAAGGTAGGAGCATATATAGAAACTCTCTGTACTTCTGCTCAGTTTTTCTATAAACCTAACAATGCTCTAAAAAAAAAAAAAGTTTGACAGCTGGGCATGGTGGCACATGCCTGTAATCCTAGTACTTTGGGAGGCTGAGACAGGAGGATTACAACCACCAGATAAGCCGAGGTAATTTAGCAACACTAGTGAGACTCTGTCTTAAAAAAGAACAACAATAATAATAAGTAAAATGGACTGAGGGTATAAGTCAATGGTAGAGTCTTTGCCTAGAATGGGTATCTTAGCTACTTTTCTCATTGCCGAGACAAAATATCCAACATCCAAAGTTAAGGAAGGGAAGGTTTATTTCAGCTCACAGTTTGTAGAGGTTTCAGTCCATAACTGGCTGGCTTCAAGCCAGGATGGCATGGAAGAGGGGCACTGCCGGGAGAAATGGCTCAAGGCAGATAGAAGGCAGCAAAGGCAGGTAGAATGCAGCAAAAGCTGCAAGCAGCAAGTGACAAGCAACCACAGCAACCCTCTTTCTGTCCCTTATATTCTATCCAGGCTACCCACCCTTAGGGCAGGTAGAACTCACAGCCAGGGTGGGACATCCTTAATGCTAGCACTGCACCATGAATGAATCCCAGCATTACATCCTTAATCACAGCATCACACACTCTAGATCCAGCCACCTCTGAAAAGCCCCACCTATAAATGTATGAGGCTTTGGGGGGAGATCTAAACACCAGCCATAACAATGTGTAAAGCCCTGTGTTTGATCCTCAGCACTACAAACAAAAAATAACGTTTATAATCTTAAAAAGTAATGCTAAGATATGAGTAAAAAATAACCTTCCTACATATCAGCATCTTCCCTTTTCCATTGTTAAAGTACACGTGAGCATTTGTGTGCACACACATGAGTGGAGAACACCCCAGTACAAATATCTAAAGAGCATCTACTATTTAGGTCAATATTATTATAATTTAAGAACCAGGCATGGTGGTGCACGCCTGTAACCCCAACACCCCAGAGGCTGAGGATCGTTGTGAATTCTAGGCCAGCCTGGGCTACAAAGTGAGCTCAAGGTTAGCCTGAGCTACATAGTGAGACCCTGTCTCAAAAAGACAAAAAAAAAAATGTAAAATAAAATTGTATTTAACCAGCCCAGCATAAGTTGTGGAAAAAGCAACAGGTCTATGGTTAGCCCCAAAAAGGAGGCACCGTTACTCTCCAGGACCCTCTCTGGTCTCTGCTGGACAACAGACAGAAAGCCTTGATCATAAACACCAGATGTCAGAAGCTGTAGAGGGAGGCGGGCACAAGCAGTAACCATTCCCGGGATTCCAGAGGCCAAGGGAGCTGTAGCCCAGGGCACACTGGGAACAACAGCTGAGGAGGAAGGCAACCCGTATGGGTGGCCAGAACATTCTAGAAACAGGGACATGGGAGTGCAGAGCATATAGCAGGGAAAGATGCAGAGGGCAAGAACCAGCCCTCAGAGGAGGTTCACTGCGTAGAGGGTGAAAGATGAACTTGCCAGAGAATGGGAGAAAGGGGAACTACTCAGATCCCAGCAGTTTTAAAAAATGAAGAAAATCAACCCCAGCACTCAGGAGGCTGAGGCAGAAGGATTGCTACAAGTTTGAGGCCAGCCTGAACTATATAGCAAGACTCTGTCTCAAATAAATAAATAAACAAACAAATAAGGTACAGAGTGGGTACACCCACTTTCATCTACATTTATCTCACTCAATCCTCACAGTAACTCTGCAAGCTAAGCAGGATCACTATTATTAACCCTTTTTATAAACTAGAAAACACAAGTTTGGGCAGGTCAGGTGAATCTTGTCCAAGTCACAATACCTCAAAACAGAAGGGTCAGGCCGCCTGTCTGTGGGTGAATTATGAAGAAGGCTTTGAAGGCAGAAAAGACTTAACATAGCTGAAGAGAAGAAGCAAAAGCAGTTTCTAAAAACTGACCCTCAGTGGTAGTCAGGAGAGCTATTTGCTACATTTCTTTTTGCTACTTAAAAATAAATTTTCTAAAAGGAAATCTGAGCTTAAAGACCAAGAGGCTTAATGGACAATTAACAAGTAATTTATGGCTTCTTAGGAGACTACAGTAATCTTTTCAAAAACTGGGCTATTCTCCCACCCTGCACCCTTAGCAATTCCAACTCTGGTCAAAAGCAAAGTCACTGTCGTGCACTATTCATGTCTGGGCCAGTACCCCCGAATGATGGCCATGTGCTGCACTCAAAACTCTTATATAAGAGACACCCACCAGAGAAGACGTCATGTGCTTTGGCCCGAAAAATAGTATGTACACCTGGACCACAACAACGCAGGCTGTAAGAAAGCCTCAAACCTCAGTTACCACACCAGGGTCATAACCTAACAAGGTGATGTTTGGGTCAAAATGCAACACTGGCTCAGCTTCTCGAGAGACAGAGATACACTAGGTAAGCCCAGCCCGGGACTAGGCACACCCAGGGGCAGATAATCCATGCCACTACCCCCTCCCACCGCAGGCTCCTTAAGAGGGGCCAATGTGCAATTCTGCTTCTGCATACTCAGAAGTCAGCAAACCCAAACTCTGGGGCCTGCTCATTCCTAAGAGAGCACTTTGCTGGCAACTCCTCAGTTGGTTATGACTACCAAACCTTCAGACCAATGCACATGTTTATCTGTATACTGGAATAAATATTAACCATGGGTAATTATAATAAAAATTAGTGGGGAGTTTTGTTTGGGGTTTTTTGTTTGTTTGTTTGTTTGTTTGGTTGGTTGGTTGGTTTTTTTTGGTACTGGGGCTAGAATGCAGGGCCTTTGCACTAAGCTGCATCCCCAATTCTTTTGTAGTTTTTATTTTGAGACAGAGTCTTGCTAAGTCAATAAATTGTTCAGGCTGGTTTCAACTTGTGATTTTCTTGCCTCAGCATCCCAGAGTGCTGGGAGGTGTGTGTCACTGGACCCAACACTAGTTTATCATTTTTTCAGAACTTCCTATAAGCTAGGCATTTTCACATTTTATCTAGTACTTTCATAACTGTATAACTGCTATTTCCATTTTACAGATAAAGAGACACATACTGATAGATCAATTTACCCAATAACATGCAGTCAAAACTCGCAAAAGCAGAATTCAAATCCAGGACTAATGGAATCCAAAGTCAACACTATTCTTTGTAGATTCACAAACTTGGACAAACCACCTTTCATTTCATGAAGGATGCACTACAAAGTTATTATCCATCTCTATTAGGCCTATCAACAAAAAAAAGGAAATTCATGCTGGGTGTGGTGATGCACCCCTGCATACCCAGCACATGGGAGGCTGCGGCAAGAGGACTGCTAAAAGGTTGAGGTCAGCTTGGGGTACATAGTTCAAGGATAGCCTGAACTACATAGGAAGACCCTGGCTCAAGAAGAAAAAAAGAAAAAGAAAATTTGCTGAGAATGCAGCATGGAAGATTAAGGTTATCCCTCATGTTAGATCTTTCAATAAGTAAGAGTTTAATATGAGTGATTTTATTCACAACTTTGCTCCAAGAAAAGTTCCTCATACATGGAAAGTCAATATATATTTGTTGAATGGCTGGCTGGCTAGGTGGTGGGCTGACTAGATGGATGAATAGATCAAATGGATCAATACCTCTGCAGCAGTTCACTGTTCCCTTCCTTTGCAATAGCTTTTTTGTTTGTTTGTTTTTGATGGATTTTTTGTTGTTTTAATGAAAAGATTACTTGGGGGGCTGTTTTGTTTTGGGCTGGTTGTTTTGGTTTTTTAAGGTAGTGCCTCACTACATAGCCCAGGCTGGCCTCAAACTTGTGGTAACTCTTCTGCCTCAGCCTACATACAGAGTGCTGGGATTACAAGCACCACGACTCCCGGCTGAATGAGTGGTTTTTATCATTTTGGATTAGGAAGGTAGTCAGGTTTAAAGTAGAAATGCAGTACTCACTGGTGTTGTGGGACACGCTGTAATCCCACTTCTGGGGAGACTGAGGAAGGAGGATCACCATGAGTTTGAGGCCAGTCGGAGCTATATAGTGAATTCAAGACCAATCTGAACTACATAACGAGACCCTGTCTCAAAACACACACACACACACACACACACACACACACACACACACACACATATGCATGTCCAGTATTTTTTATATTCTTTTTCCGATTCAGAGAGGCTCCCTTCTTTAGACTGCATTTCTTCAAGGCCTGGCTCAAAATCCTCCCCAAAAAGCCCCTGCCAATAGCAGAACCCAAACTAATCCCTGTCTCCTTTCACACAGTTTTTCAAATTCACAATTTCATAAAAGTGACCCATTTAAGGAAAGATCATGTATTCTTTTATTTAATTATACTGTTTTTTCAAAAAAACATCCACAAAACATCAGCTCTCGATATTTCACAGACGAGAGTCTGGAACGGCTGGCTGTCCAGAGGTGCACAATTCCCTTTGCCGTAGACGATGGTGAAGTCTCCAATAGACTAATGGGTGTCTGACTCCATAATGCTTCTTACCCAGTTAGATCACAGATCCCTGAGATCATCATAAGGCCCCTGCTCCTGGAAAGGCAGAAGCGAGCGCTGGTTATCTGCTCTATGGTGGATGGCTGATGCTGGTTCCCTCAGCTACCTCAAATGGCTGAGATAATCATCAGTGCAAAAGGCACGGAGATACAGACTTTGCAGCCTAGAAATTCTGCCTGCTCGCTTGCTTGCTTGCTTGCTTGTTTGCTTGCTTCCTTGATCGCTCAATGATACTGAAGGAGGGCTCCATTTTAAAAATAAACTTACTTGTTTTGGGGCTTGAGCACAAGGTAAAAAGGCAAGTTATCAAAAATAGCTTTGTGGCTTTGATTGCAGTGATGCAGAAGGATAAGGAGGGGGCAGAAAACCAGAGACGAGACAGCTTCAGGGAAAACAAGAAAGACAAAATAGCATCAAATGTTAGACTAAGTACAGTCAAGGCCCAAAATGTGGGATGCGAAGCTTAACCTGGATCACTGTTAACAGGCCTAACAGAGCCTGCGGCCTATGCTAAGTCCTTAATGTCACAGATGTGAATTCTGAGGCCCAACACTACTAACTGATAGAAGCCACCAGACTTCCCATTCAGTAAATTTCCTAGGAAAAGAAAGAAGTTCCAGTGGATCCAACCTTGAAGCAGCTAGGTCTAAGCATCACCAGGCTTTGGGAAAAAAAAAATTGCAGTGAGCTCTTCTTAGTTCTAACTTTACACACAGTATGTTTATGTTTCTCCTAGATGAATGTTGTGTCTCCTACAAAGACTCTGGTCCCCTACATGACCTGGTGCCTGGTAGAGAAGGTATTCAATAAGTATCTGCTGAGTGGATGAAAGGATAGCCAGACAATGAATAAATTCACCACTCTGTGCATTGCTTAGAATCTTTGGTGAAGCCACCGTCTTCCTTCTGTACCAGACAATAAACTTTTAGGAGCTCAACTTCAGTTAGACGAAAGACTGCTGCCTATTTGAGTTCCTGCAACACAGACCTGGAAAGGCAGCCTTTCATTCACCCAGCCCACATGCCAGTTTGTTCCAGGGACTTGCTGAGCAGCTCACCGTCTGCCTGGAGAGCCCGGAGCAGAAAGGGGAGACTCTTAGAGCTCCCGGGAGGCTTGCATTCACCCAGGGCAAGATGCCTGCACCAAGAGATGCTACCATCTGGGGAAACACAAGTCTATTCAGGAAGGACTTAGGCAAAAACAAATCCTATTTTTTCCTTAATACTTAATTCTTGACTTGTCCACCATGACTTTTCCAACCTCTTCTTGATTTTGGCTACATTTTCAGTTTTATCTTGGGTTCAGGAGTTCAATGCTGGCACAGGAAGGTGACTTTTCATGAAGCCACCTCTTGCAGACTTCAAGGTGAGTGGCAGGCCTTGGAGGACAGGGGCAACTGGAGGTCCTCACTTTAGCGCCTAGGGCTGAGAACCGGCTCATTGTCCCCTTCCTGCCAGGCGTAGTGTTATGGAGTTCAATCATCTTCCCTCTGCAGCTTCAGTTTTGTTTAGATGTCAGTGAGTTGCAATAAACAACAGTTATTCCCTGGCCTCTCACTTTCCTCAGCACAGACTTTTGGCCACTTCACATGGTTTTTGCCAGAAAACTAAATTTCAAACAGGTGCAGCCCTGCTGATTAGCATTATAAAAGACTGTAATTACTTAACAAGCCCATATACACCCAAAGGAACTTGGAGAGAAATATGTTTTGCCAAGTGTAGCTTTTATTTATGTAAAATACCACAGGTCTGATCTGGAGTTCTCTTAGCCTAAACAAACCCCCAGTCACGCTTCCATAAGTTCTGTAAGTGCAGGTGCTGGTGTTCGAAATTGCATTTCTTGTCACTGCCAACACAAAAGGTTTTGTATTTAACATCCTGATGAAAATATAACTCTGCAAAAGAGGATGAGTTGCCCTATTGCTTACGTCCTCACCAATGCACCTTGCACATACCCTGGGCACTGAGAGTACACAGTTTCAACTTTTAGAAACTCCAAACCTGATAGAGATTCTTCCACTTGATACAGATTGCCACGTGGAAACAACAGTGCTAAGAACATCTTTATCTCACAGACTTTTTATAAAGTACAATATTCTTTTCTTTCTCCTTTCTTGTCCAATTCTTTTAATGAGGTTTATTGAAGGACTTCACTCACCTGCTAGCCAGGTTGGTTTGCTCCCTCATGTGTAGAGGTGCTCTCAGACATCTCTAAGGCAAGGAACGCAACTTTATTGTCCCAAGCCCCCAATATCTCCCTCATGTCTGACCAGAGTAAGTGCTGGGAGAATGCACATTTGTTTAATTAAATTCACTCATTCATTCAACAATATGCTTGGCACTGTTTTAGATGCCAAGAATATAGCAGTGAACAAAAACCTTTGCATTTATAGAACTTACATTCTGGTGTTAAAGACAGACAATAAAGATGAATGAGAATTATGTGCAGTGCAAGGCAGTGATAAGAGATAAGAGGGGGGGTAGAAAGGAGCACATGAAATGCCCAGGAGGACAGCAGGAGGACAGTTGTAGACAGGATTACCTGAAAACACCTTATTGAAAAAGTAATGTTTGAATAAAGTCTGAAGTCATGAGGCTATCAGGGGAAGCAATATTCTTAGAAAGATGAGTTGGAAAAGCCTAAAGATTGGGGCAGAAGCGAAGGGAAGAGATGGGTAAGAGGAATCCTGAGGTCAGCCACGAAAAGTAGTAGGTGACAGAGTCAGAGAGGTCAGACCAGGAGACCTGACCAGGTTGTTCCTATAGTTTATGGTAAAGACTTGGAGTTTTTCCCCTGAGGAATTTTCTGAGAAAGCTGGGCAAGGTAGAAATGATTAGGAGGCTGCTGAGATAACCAGGAAGGAGTGAATTTTCCAGGGATATGGAAAATACAATTTTATGTGCGACCTGTTCCAAAGGCAGACACAGATGTTGCTAAAAGACTGGAAGATGGTGGGTGAAAGTGACAAGCATCAACACTGACTCCTCAGGACTATTGGATGGGGGAACTGGAAGGATGGAGTTGCCATTTTTGGGTCTAGAAAAGATCAGCTTAGACTGAGGAGAGGGAAATCAAAGATATGATATTGATACCGAGTTGCAGGTGCCCTTTTTACAGTTAAACAGTGATGATAAGGGAGGCCCATATATGAGTTCAGGAGTTCAATGGTGGCTGTGGGCTAGAATTAAGAATTCAAAGTTAACAGCATTGAAAATGTGTTTAAGTCCATGACACTAGGTGAAATTAGTACTGTAAAACCAAAAACACTATTTCCTACATATTCCTATTTCCAATTACTTACATGGTTTGATAAATAATTAACTTTTATCTATAATGGTCACAACTCCAAGATCTTCCAAATGATCTCATTTTAAGTAATTAAATTATCAAAAATACAGTCTGTTGCTGGGTGTAATGGTACACATGTTTAATCTCTACACTTGGGAGGCTGGGGTAAGAAGAATGCAATTTTGAGGCCAGGTTAGACTACATAGTAAGATCCTATGGAAAGAAAAAAGAGGAAAGAAAGAAAGAAAGAAAGAAAGAAAGAAAGAAAGAAAGAAAGAAAGAAAGAAAGAGAGAGAAAGAAAGAGAAATTTGTTAAATGTAATAAATTAAATTTATTTTTAGACTACTCTTATGATTTAGATCTTAAGTATCTCCCAAACCAGGTATGCTGGTACATACTCATAATCCCAGCACTCTGGGAGGCTGAGACAAAAAGGTTCCAAGTTCAAGCCTAGACTGTACAAATTAGCAACTTAGCAAGACCCTTTCTCAAAATTTTATATCTTGTTTCTGCTTTTTTGAGATAGGGTCTTGCTATGTAGGTCAGGCTGGCCTTGAACTCACTATATAGTCTAGACTGGCCTTAAATTTGCAGTGATCCACCTATTTCAGCCTCCTGAGTGCTGAGATTACAGGTGTCAATGTACCAGGCATGTCTCAAAAAATTATTTTTTAATTTTTCTTTTTAATTAGAAATGGGCAGGGAATTTCTTTGCAAAGGCCTTGGGTTCAATCTTCAGTATAAAAAAAATTAAATGTCCTCCAAAAGGTTCACATAGTCAGAGTATCATGGAATGCTAAAATCATTAGTGGGTTAATCCACAGATGAGCTTCCAGCTGAATGTGCTGTTACCAGGTAGAGCCTGGCTGGAGCTGGGTCGGGGGGGAATGTCCTCTCCCTCTCTGTCTCTTGCCTTCCTTGCTCCGCCATCACCCTTTCTGCCTTGGAGCAGCTGACCATGAACTGAAACCTCTGAGACCATGAGCCAAAATAAACCTTTTCTCCTTTTAGTTGTACATGTCCCAGCAATGGAAAAACTGACTAACAGAACTGTGCAAGACTTTTCATATTAATACATTCACAAATCAAGGAGAAAAATATCTTTCACTGTACCACATATTCAATTTTAAGATTCTAAATCTATGAACCTATACTGCACAACATAGCCCTTCAAAGATTAATAAAATTGCCGAAATGTATTACGGCCAAACCTTTACATGGATTTACCTAAGTGCTTTATCTACATACATTTCTTACATAATTGTCACAACAACCCTAAGAGGCAAGAACTGTTATATTCCCATTCTGCAGGTAAAGAAACAGACTTAAAGGGCCTCAGTCCCACAAGCATTCTAGTGGTTCTATAATTAGAACACACTGGTCCCAGAGACAAGGATCCACTAAGGAGCTACAAAACTGAGGGCCTCAAATATTCACTAACTTAGCTTGGTGTCAAAGATACCAAGAGAAGAAAGAGGACATACAGACAAGGCTTAACTGTCCATGAGGCCTGGGTCTATTTCAGGACTTAACTCTAGGGTTATAGTAGGATTCCTTATGATAGCGTTAGGCCAAAACCTATTAAGGTAGCTGGTAATGACATACATGTACCAAGGGGAGCAATACAGAATTAGATAGTAAGTATTACATGGGCAGAGAAAATATAGCAACCCATGGAATCTCCGCTGCTGGGAGACAAACGTAAGGGACAGGTGCCCACAAAGGAGTTGAAGATGGACCATTCCTATTCTTTCCACACCCCCTGTGCAGTCTTCCAATTTTACTGTGTTTAAATAATGCTAGATATTTCCAGAGGTCCTGTGGGAAGTTAGAGGTATGCCCTCTAACTAGGGGAAAGGGAGATTCAAGGGCTTAGGAGGAGTCTCTGTAGGAGGCCTATTCAACCACAGCCCATGAGCCCAGCCTCCACCAAGGGTCGTGAGAGTCAGAAAAGCTAGGAGCAGTGGTGGTGTGTGAATCTTCCCCAAGTGATTCTGGTGGGCCACACGCTAGGCAGCCTATCTCATGTAGGCAGAGGCCTACCTCGCTGACAGAGTCCGCACAGACACAGGGAACTCAGGGAAGCCTCCATGACAGGCTACTTGGCAAACATGGAACATGGGTAGCATTCTGTTCCCTGCCAGCAAAGCTGCCACACTCAAGAGAAATATCCTGAGGTCTATGAAAATCTAATCGCAGCTGATAAATAATCAGCTGGGGGAAGAGCCCTCTCTCCAGCTCCATGCTAGGTGTAGTGGGATAATAATGGCAACTGTAAACACTTCCTGAGCAGTTACTAAGGGCCAAGCTTGGCTCCGTGCACTCACTCGGTTCCCACAACTAACAGTCATAGGTAGGTAGCCCATCACTCACAGTCCACAGAGGAAATTTAGAAGGGTTAAGTGGTTCACTAAGGGTCACAAAAGTGGTAAGTGGCAGAGGTGGCATTCAGACCCAAGCTGTCTGATTCCACTGCTATGCTCTAACTGTTCTGGTGAACCACCTCTCTAGGGACAACTTCTGGTCATTCCCACTGTATTACAAGCACTTCTTCACAGGTGTGGTGGCACATGCCTGTAATGCCAGCACTCTAGGAATGCAAGGATTCCGAGTTTGCACCCAACCTTGGGAACTTAGGGACTTCGTGAGACCCTATCTCAAAAATAAATTAATTAATCGATAAATAGCTCAGTGTAAAGGTCCCACATTCATTCCTCAGTACTAAAAAACAAAACAAGCACCTCTTCTACAGGACACAGGCAGTGACACAATCCACAGATGTCTTTAGGGATAGACATTAGAACAAAAGGGAATCCAGAGTGTGAAGATGTCCCCTCCCTCGTTCCACAAGCAAATGCCACCCCTCCACCACTCTTTCAGTCCCTGGGACATGAATCCCAACACAATACTTCTAGTTTACACAGTTATCTACATCAGTCTTGCTTTAAGCATTATAACCCAGTGGCATGGCCCACACCTACACTTGCAATACTCTGGGAAACTGAGGTGGAAGGATTATGTATTTGAAGCCAGCCTGGGCATTTAATGACTTTGCAAGACCCTGTCTCAAAAATCTAAGAAAAGGCTGGGGAATGTAGTTCCTGAGGTACAAAGGCCCTCAGTTTAATCCTCAGAAGCACAAAAAGTTAAAAAATAAAATAAAGTTCTCCCATGGAATTTCAAGACATTTCTGTGATGGAAGCTCTTCCAATAACTGTCTGGAGCTTGTCCGATCAGAGGTTTCTCAAAGGAAGTCTGGTCTGGTCAAAATCCCAAGGATGTCTCACTAAAAATGCAGATTCGCAGAATCTATCTCAAACCACAGAAACAACATCTCTGAAGGTGGGGCCAGAGGACCTCTGTTCTTAACACCTTTCCACTGTGATTCTTACACAGACACACAAACCTGAATAGTAATCTGAAGGTGGAGCCAAAGGACCTATACTTTTTTTTTTCCTTCTGTTAATAGACTGAGGCTAGGGCCTTCACAGTGAGCTACCTCTCCAGCCTCTTTTTAAATTTTCAGACAGGGTCTTGATGAGCTGCTGAACTGCTCAAGCTGGGCTGGGCTTGAAGTTGCCTCAGCCTCCCACAGTGCCAAGATTACTGACACATGCCATCACTCTGGCTAAGGAACCATACTTTTACCACCATCCCCTGCTGATTCTTTTACCAATGCTTATGCACACCAAAATCTGAATACCATTATTTCTAATTCTCAGAAAAAACTAGCCAGAGCCACAATGGATTCTGCTTCAAGCACAAGCAAAATCTTTCCTCCTCCTTATAGCAAGCTTTCTCTAAAGCAATCCCCCTCGTCATCACATCCAAAATATTTTCTCATTATCTAAAAAATAATTGCCTCAGCCTCACTTTAAAACATTCTCAAATCCACCTCACTTTTCCAAACTTTCTCCTACTCCATCCAGTGATTCAAATTGTGACTCCAAATCACCTGGGATGAATTTATTTTCTTTTTATTTTAGAACCATACTTATTTTAATGTGAACAAAGAAAAATCATTCACTACAAAATCCAAACCTGTGATTCTATGATGAATAGTAGGGCTTACGAAAAGACTAAGTGGAAAACAAAAGAATCCATTTTTTTAAAATATTAAATAACAGCACAGGCAGTGTTCCGATCAAAGTCTTAGATTTGGGAAACCAAATCTGTTTCTGTTCTGCCCAGGCCTCTTTAGCAGGTACCCACAGTTTCCGCCCTGCTTATTGGTTCTCCAGCCCTACTCACAGCCTTTACTCCAGTGGTGCCCGGAAGCCACATGGTCTGCTCTGGCAGATACTTCTTTTCCCACCTTTTTATGCCCAGTTCATGCCTCCTTCCAGGAACCTCCTGATTTTCCCAGCTCTCCTATCCCCTGGTCTTTTTTTTTTTTTTTAACCTATGACCTACTTATGACACCACTCATTTGGAACTTAATTGCCACTTAGGTGTCCGTATGTATGTACTTTGCATCCTTTCCCTAGTGAAACCCAAGCCCTGTGACAGTAACCTGTGGCCTATTTACCTCTAGATTAGCTGCAATGCTTACCCTCCCTGGCGGGATCTGAGTACAAAACAGGTCCTTGATGAATACACATTAACTCAAAGTGCAGCTGAATGAGATGCTCCACTGCTCCTTCACATTCTCCACACCTCCTTCAGGCCAGACTGCTAGTCCCACCCGAGAAAGGGTGCATGTCTCACAGAGGCCTGAGCCCAGGAAATTCTACCCAAAGCTGTGAGCCTGCGTCAACCCACTTGTAACTGTGTCCATTCCCAAGGCCAGTCACATTTGCCAATGCATGCCCAGGTTCAGGCAAGAGCACCAAGAGTAACTATAGCACCTTGTAGTGAAAACACCCCAAGATGAGCTGTCAGGACATGCTCTATGACTTGATTCATCCTATGATGTTGGGCTCTTCTCTGACTCAGGTTTTTTAATCTGTCCAATACCTGTCATATCTAATTCACACTTGCTATAAGGCAAAAGAGATAATGATTTTAAAAGCACTTTAAATTACCACACACAACAAAAAATGTCAGAGACATAGCACATAGATCTGCAGAGAGACCAAACAGCCTGGGAGCCCAAATGGGCTATTCCCTGCTGGGCAAGCAACAGGCAACCAGAGGTGAGACCCCCAACTTCCAACCCACCTTTTCTGGCTATGTGGTCTTGGGTATTCATTTAGTTTTTCTGAGACTCAGTGTCTCTGTTATGACACTGGCCTGTGCACCAGAAACCCAGCATGAAGCTGAGAACCTTAGAGAATGATAACCAAGCGAGACAACCCTGTATCACGCTCCACTTGAAGTCCTACAGGGAGGGGGCAGTACCCTGATGTACCCAGAGTTTGCAATGGACTCCACATTAGTGTCACCAGAGCCACTCAGACACACTCCATGCAACTGACACCTTTGGTAAAACACAGCCCTGCTCCCCACTCCGTGCCACTGCCCATTCTGTCTACAGACCATTCCAAAGGCCCCATCTCCTTGATACCACAAGCGAGTTTTCTCAAAAACAACTTCTAGATTACAGGTTTTTACTGTTGAGGTCTGGTTCCGAAATTAGTTATTCTAGCTCCCTCTATCCTAGGACATTCACTGCTTATGGAAGTCAAAGAAACAACGGCCATATGCAGAGAGGAAATGGAATGAGTGGGAACTAGGGAAGAGAGGGCATCAGTGATGTACAGTGGATTGCCAGTGAGTTCTCTGGGAAGTCATGAAGGTTTGCCTGCTTTCCAAAGTGGAAACCACAAATCTCCTAGGGCTATGCTGGTGTGGCTTATTGGAACTTCCCCTCAGCACTGTAACCATGGTTTCAGTCAGGCTACATCACAGCCATAAGCATAAAAAGATTTTTTGTCTTATTTTCCCCCTAAAATTCCATTTCCTTCAAAAGGAATACATGTCAAGGGGGTGCATATACAACCTCTGACCCACAAGATATTCATGAAGTTATGCAGTTTTCAGTAGAAAGCGATTCCTCTACATCTTTTCATAAGATGCAGGTGTCTCTCCTGTGCAGGCAGAAGAATCCTGAACACATTCACCCAGCATCAGCTCTGGGTGGAACATGTAACAAACCTGAAAATACAGGTTTCCTCATGTAACACCTTCCATGCAAGAAGAGATTTTAAAAAACAAAACAAAGGCTTCTTCTCTCTGTTTGTCCAAGTGCCAAGGTTGAATGTACAGTATTTGTTTAATAGTATGTTGACAAGGCCTATTTCCAAGTCCCTGCTATTTGACAATATAATCAATTACTGATTCACTTAATCTCAAAAAAAGTATTTCATCCCATATTATTTTGATAATTAAAACAGGAAAACAATGTAACTTTAAGATCCGAAGCACTGATTCCCTGATACCCAGCAAGTAGAATCATTTTTAAAATACAACAGTTCTGGGTGGATGGGCAATGAATTGGGCAAACGGAGCTGGACTGATATTTCCAGGACTTCAGAGGGGACATACTAAAGAACACATTTTCTCTCCCTCTGTCAGAAGATGGGCTAACCACCTTGCAAATGAATAGGAACAAACAAGCTTCCTGCCCAGGAGAAAAATAAAGCAACTCCTTACTCAGCTACGCAGGACAAAGCCAAGACACGGAAGAAACCTTCAATCTGAGCTCCACGTGCCTCTCCAAGGACGGAGGGACCCACACTCACACAGTCACTTGCAGCCAGCCAGCCCACCACGCGCCTGTGGAAGTCGCCAGGTCCCTAGCCTGCTTTCAGCATCCGCTGCCCGCGGCTCTGCCAGCTTGGGAACCCCTGCAGCACCCGCTGTCAAGGGAGCAAGAGAGGGCAGAGGGCCATACCCTTCTTCCAGCTTCCCCGCCCTAATGCCTACGTCTCTCCACCTACCAAGCGAAATGTTTCTCTCCAGGGAAACTGATATTACACACACAGACACACACACGCACATACACACGGACCCGGACGCACACCCCAGTCGCGACAGCCCATGCCCAATGCCGAGGCAGCGCACAGCGAGTCTTCACCCGGTGCCCCACAGCCAGTCCCCCGGGCCGGGGCCAGACTCACCCAGTCCTCGAAGTGGCGGCTCCCGTTCTGCAGCAGCTCCTCGAACTGGATGGTACAGTTGGCCACGAAGTCATCGTAGCCGATGGGGGCATCGTGAAAGACGGCCAGCTCGATCTTGCGACCATTGCACACATCAGTAACGAACTCGTCGTGCCAGGCCGGGCTGTTGGTCTTCTGCTTGGTGGCTGTTTGGCCGATGCGCGAGTCGTCCACGTTGAGCGCGATGTAGGGGTCGAGGAGAAAAGTCTGCGGCCGGGGTCCCACCGCATGGCGCAGCGACCAGGCTGTGGGCTTCAAGCTCACGGCCTCGCAGATTTTGATCTTAAGAAGGCCATTGAACACTACCATGGTCGGGGCGGGGAGCGGGGGCCGGGTCACTCCGTCTGCCCCACGGGCAGGAATGTAGAGCCGACGGCGGGCGCTCGAGCCACGGGGACTCCTGGGTCCCCTCTCTCCCCACACCGTCGCTTTCTACACCTTGTGGCGCTGCGCCCCGGTGCCGGCGATCCTCAGCGAGCGCATGTATTTCCTTGCCGGATTCCTAACGGAAAGCAGGGAGGGGGAGAGCCGGGAGACGTCCGCGTTTGGAGCGCTCTCTCCCCCCAGCGCCGGGCACCTCCTGGGGAGGGGACGCGCGTCGGCCCCGCCGCCGGCCAGGGGCTGCCTCGCCCGCGGGCTCTCGATCCCCGTACGGAGAGCCGGCGCTGCGCCCGGCGCTTACCTACCTTTCCGAAACATAATCCCCGGGAAATTTCGACTCCGGGAGGGGGAGGGGGTAGAGGGACGGGGCGGGGACGAGAGCCGGGGGCGCAGATCTCAACCCGGATCCTCTTCGCCCACCCAGCGCCTGCCGCTGACCGCGCTGGGCGGGGGGCGGGCGGAGGGATGTGCAGTCTACCCTGAGGGATGCATGTCGAGAGGAAATGGTCCTCTGCGGAGCCAAAGGTTTCAAAATCACAGCCGCACTGCCAGCCGGGCCGCCGCCGCCCCCGGGGAGCAGCAGCGTTGCGCCGCAGCCGGCGATCCCTAGGCGCCAGGAGCCCGGAACCTCACATCCGCGCGGGCTCGGGGCGCAGGCCGGCTCGGGGCGGTGCGCAGCGCGGCGGCGGGGCCGGGACGGCGACTCGGCGGCCCCACCTCCCGGCGCCGGCGCCGCCCGCCGCGCTCCCCGCGTCCCGGCTCTCGGCGGCCGCTCGCTCGCCGCCCGCCGGCCCGCTGTCCCCGCAGCCTCCGCGCCTCAGTCGGTGTGCGATCGAGCCTCCCTCCCTCCAGTGCAGGAAATGCGCAAAGGACGTCAGTGTGGAGTGTGTGTGTGTGTGTGTGTGTGTGTGCACGCGCACGCGCGCGCGCGCCAGTGTTTGGGGAAATAGAAAGTTTTACCGGTTGGGGGAGCAATACGGGAAAAGTGAAGCGAGGAGGGAAGGGCAGAGAGCGGGGCCGGCCTGCCCTGATTGCAGCAGCGGTCAGGGGAGCCGGGCGGGGACCCCGCGCGGGGAACCCGGGAGGAGCGCGAGGGGGCGGGTGTTCGCCGTGATCTCCACCCGGAGACGCGTGGGCTGCGGGGCCAGATCGGTCGTGTAGAGCCAGGGACACACAAGCAGCGGGGCTCGCGTTGCCTCGGAAAACTCCGAGCCTCCCAGAGTCCAGCCTCGGGCAATGCGAGCTGGAGCGGCCTGCGGAGTCCCGGCCTGTCAGTCACTGTCCCAGGACGCTCGGCGCCCGCGGTGGGGGAGGGGCGCGGGGAGGACCGGGCTTGGGAGTTTTAACCGCGATTACAGCCCTCTTCTTTTAGGGGGAGACTTTCTCCCCGCAGGATTGTGTCCGGGACTTCTCCGGCTGCGAGAACCTGTTGACAAGCGGAAGGTTGGTTGAAGCCCTGGCCCTGCTGCCTTGTGTGGCTTGTTTGTTTTTCACTGAGTGCCTCCCGCGATCTACTCCGGACCTCGGCTGCGCCACCTAGGGGCCCGCAGCTCGCACCCACGAGCTGACAGCGGGAAAGCGGGGCTCGCCCGGCGGCAGGCAGGGGCTATGTCCGCGCTAATTTCCTAGGCGATCTTTCAACTCTCGCCGGCAGCAGTGGTGGCAGCTGGTCTTGTAGGACGAGCCTGGGCCGTCGCGTGGAGCTCGGATGGGGAAGGCGACGAGGCGAGGGGTGGCCCCGCGCTGGAGACTGGGAACTGGGGAGGATGGGGACCGCGTGGGGAAAGGGGACCTGGAGCCGGACTGTGCGATTGGGAAGACTGGACATGCCACCCTCGCCCCTACACCGAGTCAAATCGGAGAGTTTGTGGGGATGCGGTGAGCTGAGTGTTTTTTCTGGCGGGTTTGATTAGTATAGATCAACATATAAAAGTAGTAGGAAAAGATTATCCTTGCGTATGGCTTTAAAAGGCTTAAAGGCGAGTTGGTCCCCTGTAACAACAGAACCTCAGGTGCACCACACAGGTCCCCAAAAAGATCAGAAGAGTCCCAAGGCCATTGAGGCAAATCCTGTAGCCCCAGAGAAGCCCAAAAGGTTGATGCCTGCGGTTGTTCCCCCAGGGCTTACAAGTATGTATTTCTTGGAGCCGACTCACTGTTTCAGGCAGCTGGGTAGAGATGATGCAAAATGCAGTCTTGGGGACAGCTGTGATCTTTCACATGTAAAAAGTCTTTGAAAGTATGGCTTACATGGTCACTCCCACCAACTGGAGGTGTGGCATTTTAAAATAATCAGCTTGAGGAAGCACAGGCAGGGATACACCATTGCTGTTTAATTTGCATTTCTTTGATCGCTGGAATTTTTTTTTTTTTTTGAGACGAGGTCTCATGTCACTTCAAGGTCACTTCCAACACTGTTGAGCCCTGGGTAAGGATTAAGAAGGTAGCATCTGCCTCTTAGCAAACTCTTCCTCCATGGAAACAGACCAAGTCTCAGAGGTGGCCAACATCAGGCTCCTTTCTACTACAAGTGTTTCAGGGTTCAGTGTACAAAAAGATGTCAGACAAAATGCCTGCTTTGCATTGAATGAATTCTTACATAAAAATGGAGAAATAGCCAGGCATGGTGACACATGCCTATAGTCCCAGCATTCAAACTAGAGAGGCTGAGCTAGAAGGATCACCATGAATTCAAGACCAACCTAAAATATGGAAAGACCCCATCTATAGTGAGAGGGTGAGAGGAACAGGAGAGGGAGACCACAGGTTGTGGCAAATACCTGTCATTGCAGCACTCTGAGGCTGAGGCAGGTTGACTGCAAGTTCAAGCCTATTCTGGGCAATTTAGCAAGTTAGGAGATCTTGTCTCAAAACAAAAAATTTAAAAAGATGGGATGTAGCTCAATTTGAAGACCTGGAGGTTTCATCCCCAGTACTGACTTGGCAGAGGCAGGCAGGGGATGCTGGTAATCTGCACGCAAACATGCTACTTTCCTGCCTTTATTACACTCTTATTTCTAAGTAAATCGCTCATCTTCCTAGTCTTAAACTTGGCCACAAGTGTAAAGTGTAAAAGAAAACAGCCTTTGCCGAGAGAAGGCAGAGAGTAGAAAGTTCAGTCAGTAATGAGGGCCTGCTTCACCTTCTCTTGTTGTGTGACACTCAGGGACAGCATGGTAACTTGTGTATGTACTGAGTAAAATGCTCTTGGACTCCCAAAAATGGTCTGGTTATTATCTATGAGAGGGGAGAGGAGAGTAAGAAAGAGGATGCAGAGCCGGGGATTTAGCTCAGCGGCATAAGCACCTGCTTTACAAGTGCGAGGTCGTGAGTTCAATCCCTGGTACTGCAAAAAAAAAAAAAAGAAACAGGATGTAGAAACATAATAAAGTTTAAGATGGGGACCTTCTCGTTTTATGTTTTTATCTTACAGCTTTATTGAACAAAAATTTGCATACATTGCAATTTACAAACTTCAAGTATATGATTCACCAGATTCTAGCATATTGAAAGAGTTGTACAACCATGACCACAATTAAATTTAGATCATCTTTGTTATCCCAAAGCAAAATAATCTATCCACTGGCTCTCATCTCCCAACTCCTCCCCACTAAATGTAGGCAATCACTGAGCTACTCTCTGTTTTCATAGGTTTTCCTCATCTAGGAATTTTTTTTATTGAAGATAGAACATACTGATACTAACTAAAGATTTTAACATATCCAAAGAAACGGAAGTCCTGCAAAGTGAACTCTCACAACCACATTGGAGTTAAACTACAAACTGACAGAAGATACAGACTACAGTAACTGTTTTCCTTCTCTTTCCCAATTATCCGTCTTTTACTTCATACTTTATGTAGTATTAACTTTTTTGTCTAGAGTACTTCCTTTAAAATTGTGGCTAATTGCTGGGTGTGGAGGCACATACCTGTAATCTCAATACTAAGGAGGCTGAAGCAAAATGATCACTCTTTGGTGATCATTCAAGGCCAGCCTGAGCTACATAGCAAGTTAGAATCAAATAGTGGCTCATGGGAAAAGGAGTGATAGAGAAGCCATCATCTCTACAGCAGAGCAATCAGTGTCGCAGATCTAGGGAGGGGACCATTCCTCACTCTGGGAGTTTAGGAAGGCATCACCTCCAAGAGCCTTTGAGTTGGAAAAGGAAGGGAAGGGCATTGGCACCAAAGAGAATACAGGGCTCGACTCACAGACAGCAATGCCCATGCTGACTCTTCTGGGACAAAAAAGACAGCAGGTGCCTAACAGGAGGTGAAATAGATCAGAAATGGATATTTGAAGCCTCTGAGGACCTGTCATGCGTTTGAAGTGTTTCTGGAGAAACACTGCACCTTCCAGCAGGCATCCAGCATAACTGGAGTTAATACTTTTAAAAAGCCACTTTGTGGCTGCTGGATATTTTTCTCTTCTGTAACTTTTCCCTACCAGACTCATCTCAAAAGAGGGTATTAGAAAGATGCTCCAAGTCTGATGATTTATGCTCTGATCAAAAAATGAAACAGGCTGTGGACATTGTTTAGCTTGATTAAAGACAGCAGAAAAGGGGGGCCGAAACCCTAGGCTGGGGTGTTAATATCCATGTCCCCACTGCTGTGCTTTTTGTGGCCATTTATAGAATGTTAATGGGCTTCAGCAAGGTCTGCCTGGACAGGGGCTATCATACATTCCTGACATGCTCCACTGAGCAGAATTTAGCCACCTGGGCTGCAAGATGGAATGTGTGGTGGCACAATGACACAAAAGCTTTCCAGAGCTCTGCTAGCCCTGCCCCAGCCCAGCTGCCACCTCATTCCCAAACTGCTCCTCACTTCACCCCAGGTCCACCATCCCGCTGCTGGCTTTTTCCTGACCTGCCATCATGGTTTATTTCTGCCCCATCTCTGCTCTGAACTCTTCTCTGGTGAGTCAGAAACCAGGCAAAATTTATACCTGCAAGGAGACAGAGGGGTCAGAGGTAGACCCCATGGAGATAAAAGATGGATTCAGGGAAGAGATGGCCTGCTGCCCCACTGCCTCAACTCCCTGGACTGCATGCCAGGGGCACATAGGTAAATAACACCATGTGCACCCTCTTCTTTGGCTCCAGTGTTGTACAGTTTCTTGGGACTTTTAAATACATATATCAACCCAAGAATCTTTACTAAGTAACTCCTGTGTACAAGATAGTGGGGCAGGTACTCTGGGGATGACAGATTTTGGATAATTCCTTTTCCAATCAGTAAAATAAATAGATTAATTTGAATATTAGTCAGACTGATCCTACATTAGTCAAATTGACTAGGTCACTGTTAGCATTTAGATGGAAAATGTCCCCCAAAGTCTCATGTGTACAGAGGTTGGGCTTTTGGAAGATGATTGCATTGTGGGGCACTACACTTACCAGTAGAGTAACCCATTGATAAGTTTGTGGCTCCATGTGCTGTTAGGAGGTGGCTCACTGGAGGTGACCTGGAAGAATATGTTCCTGTCCCTGGGCACTCCCTGCTTCCTGACTGTCTTAGGGTGAGTGGTTTTCTTCTGCCATGCCTTTTATCATGCCATTTATGCCTTGAAACCAGCCAACCATGGACTGAACCCACTAAAAACTATAAACCAAAAAAAAATCTCTCCTTCAAATTGTGGGTGTCTGGTAATGTGTCACAGTGACTAATACAGACATGTTCCTTTACTAAGCAATCCCCAAATTCCAAGATACTGAAATACCAAAAGTTTCTTTTCATACATAGAAGGTGGGTGGGGAGTTCACTGTCCCTCAGCACGATTCTTGCTGCTATGTCCAAGATATCTGAAAAGAACACAGCTGGTGATAGGTAGGGAGCAAAGTGATGTTGGGAGGATCTTGCACAGGCCATTAGTAGTCCTTCTGGAAGTGCAAAATGTCTCTGCTGCTCAATAGTTGTTAAGTAGGACCAGTCATGTGACCCCTCTCTGCCAACCACAAGAGGGCTCAGATGTTCTGCCACCTGCAGAAAAGAGGAGGCTGCAGTACTGTATCTGGTGAGTGGCCCTGGAGACTATCTTAGACACTAATCTCATATGACCATTGCAGAAATATAAGTCAGCGTCAGGGATTTAGCTCAGTGGCATAAGCACCTGCCTGGCAAGCTCAGGGTCGTGAATTCAGTCCCCGGTACCAAAAACAAAAAAGAAAAGAAATATAAGTCAGTGTGGCACACAGCAAATGACACATAACTGGCCCAGTCAAAAGGTGCTATAGAAATGCAGTGGTAGCAATGATCACAATAAGAATGGGACTGTTGGACTCCCTAGTGGCCCTGGGCCATTACATACAGAAGACGAGATGATGAGCAGAGTCTTGCATGTTATCAAATCCTGCAGGGGCCTATCCTTCATTGTCCAACCTTACGAGACCTGCAGGTCCTGAAAGCCACGTGAGACCCAAGGTAGCACCAAGAAGACATTTGGATACAACAAAACTGGGATCACTTGCTCGTTATACTCTTCAGGATCTGAGAGATCCATTTTGACCATATCTCCATTGCTATTAAATTTCTCTGTTAAATGCAGAGTCTGAGACATGGAAACGTTAACCGAATTGCAAAACAAGACAGAGGGGCCCCCACCCCACTAATTAGAAGTCTAGATTTAGAAGGCTAAATCTTCTTTTTACTCAGACAAGTCTTGCTATGCAGTCCACGTTCCCCTCAACCCATAGTGATTTGCCTGCCTCAGCCTCCTAAGTGCTGAGATGACAGGTATATGCCACTATGCCTGGCTAGATCCAAATCTTATACTGCTAGTTCACTGATGATAACCTCAATTGCATTTCAGTTCCTTGAAAACAAAATTTCTCCCAGGTGTGGTGGTGCACACCTGTCACCAGGAAGCTGAGGCAGGAGGATTGTCACAACTTCAAGGCCAACCTGGGCTACTTAGTGAGTTCAAGACTAGCCTAGGCTACACAGTGAAAACCAGTCTCAGAAAAAGCTTTTTCTAAAAAAAAAAAAAATTCTGTAAATTCAAGGTCTGAGGTTTTTTCAATTTTTTTATTCTAAATTAAACTGGCCTTATCCCAGTATAAAATATTTCTCATAATAATATGTAGTATTAGCTATAATGATATAAATTCTAAGAGGCACAATAATATTGATAGAGTTCTTAAATTGTTTCAATGATACAAGTCTTTAAAACAAGACAAAACAAAATGAAGTTTTAAAACCAAGAAGATTAATTGTTCTTCAATTTCCTTATTCTTGTCCCTTCTCTCCCTGTACTAGTCGATGTACTGATGTATTTCCACCAGTTTGATGATGCCTGTACCAAGTATAACAGCTGCTTCTGTAGGCCGCCCTGTGGATATTTTATCCATTAGCAGAATGACCCATCCCAGTGTTCAGACTAGGTCATCTGTCTCTAGCATATTCTGGATGTTTGGCTAATCCATTTCCACTTCTTTTTTGTTTGTTTGTTTTCGTTTTGTTTTGGTAAGGAGAATCGAACTCCTGACCTCCCACTTGCCAGGCAGGCACTGTGCTACTGAACTATATCCCTGGCCTCCCATGTCCACTTCTAGTTTACCCCTCAAGGGCAGGAAACAGTGCCCTTTGTCACTGATGTGACACAGGTTCTGTTGGAACAAAAACGTGATGCAGGCTGCCAGATCTTTCCTGCAAGCCCAAATCCCTGGGCTAGGGGTCCCTTCTCCTCAAAACCCCTTCCTCACCTACTGCCACTCCCTAAGAGGTTTTTGAGTTTGGACACCCAGTGCGACTCACCCGAGTACTCCTAAGTACCTTGGACGTATTATAATAAAATGTAACGGTAAATATGATCAGAATGTACCATAGACATCAAATTCCTTCCCTAAAATGTGAACCTAGTGGGGAAATTGGGAATGGAGGGTGGTGAGGGAAAAGATCTAAATATTAGTTGCGTGCATGTTCAAATCTGCTGAAATGAAGCTCGCCAGTCAGTATAACCAACATGCACTAATAGAACAGAGAAAAAATTAAATAAAAAATAATATTCTCATGGGACGATGACACTGATAGAGTTCTTTAAATTATTTTGGTGGCTTTAAAACAAAAAGACTTGTTTCAACAACTTTGTGGCCTATGAACGTTTGAAAAAGAAACGTGTTATAAAAGGTCCCCTTGTGGGTTCTCCGTCGCGTGCCCCGCAGTGCCTCCGGATGGCAGGGCGTTCCCAGCCCTGCGCCCGGGCTTTAAAACGCCGCTCCGCGTCCTGTGCCGGCCTCCGCGACCCAACAGCGCCCCGTAGCGGACACGAACGCCCATAGCTCCCCGTCCGCAGAGCCTCGCGGTCTCAGCTCCCAGCTGGTGGGGACAACAAGCCTTCCTTATTACAGCACCGGGATGCTTGTGGTCGCCCCAGTGCAAGCCAGCGCGGGGCGCAGAAGTGAAGAGATCGATTTGGGTCTAAAGAGGCGTCCGGCTACTCTGGTATCTTCTGCTTAGCGTCAGAAGAGGCCCTCTGCGAGGCGTTTGCAGTGGCAGCCGCTAGGTCTGGACAGGAGAAAGCAAGGGGAAAGGGGGGGGGGAGCAGAGGAAGGCGGGGGACCAGGGCACCGGAGGATTACAGAGCCGCCGCCCCCACCTCCGTGTAGCAGACCGCGGAGCCGGGTCAGGACAGATACCGAGAGGCCATGGGGTCAAAGTGCAGCTGCAGCTGAATGCAAGCCCTGTGACCCACCCTCCTCGCAAGCTTCGCTTTCTCTGGCCTGGAGATCAGTAATGCTCTGTAGGCCCTTCCGATGATCAATGGACTAACAGCTTGGCAGAGTCCTAACAGATGTCCTGCACATGGGACAATTTAGCAAGCTAAGGGATAAGTCAAGGGGAAGAGCCTGGGACCACTGGCGTTATTCACAGGCCCATCTTAAGGGACAAACTGGATGGGTGGCACGTGCCTGGAATGCCAGTACTCTGAGGCTGAGGCAGGAAGATCACAGGCTGGACAACTTAGTGAGTTAGACCCTGTCTCAAATTAGGAAATAAAAGCCTGGCTGTGGCAGTGCACGCCTGTAATCCCAGCACTCAGGAGGCTGAGGCTGGAGGATGGGAATGAGTTAGAGCCTTCACTGCATAGCGAAACCCTATCTCCAAAACCCCCAAAATAAATAAACCCCCAAAATAAAGCTGAAGATGTGGTGGGGGGACTTGTGTGCAAAACTGTGCCAAGTCTTTCTTTTTAAAAATTTAACTACCAGACTTCTCAAAATGAAGATTTCCTTTCGAATTTGTTTTATTTGTTTGTTTGCTTGCTTTTTGTTTTTTGAGACAGGGCCTGACTATGTATTTCAGCTGGCAGTGACTTCAAACTCAAGGCAATCTCCCTGCTCAGTCTCCTGAGTGCGGGATTACAGGTATGTGCCGCCACACCTGGCTATAAGCATTCTGTTCGGATCACTATTTACAGCAAAAAATCACCTGTTTGCTGGTTTTGGAAAAACAGAGACAAGTGAGTTGTGATCCAGTTGTATGTTCAAGAGGCTAAACCGGGAAGGTAAAAGACTCCGAAGGGCCTGCGTGGAGACTCCAGAGACCAGCCCTGCCATGTTCCTACCTGGAGATGGCAGGTCAGTTCCTGGCTGGGGGGAGCCTGTGAGACATCGCCCCAGTTATGCAGAAAGTGAACTCAGGGCCACTCAGTGGTTGCTTCTTTTCTGAAAACCATAGAAGCCATCGGCTGGGGGCTCATCTGTTGTTCACACTGAGTAGGAAGCAGGGTGAGCTTCTCTTCTACAGGGCCCCTCTGGAGGTCTCAGGGTGCTCAGGAACTCTGCCCAGTTGGTTGTCTCCTCACTTTCCTTCAGCCTCTTCCCCTCTGTGGGCTCCTTCCTGTCAGTAAGTCTCACTTACCTCAAACAAAATGTTTCTAACCTTTGATCACCTCACAGTTTTCTCCAGCTGCCACTCAGCTCTCCTTTCTTCCTCCAGATCTTCTTGTTTATTTTCACTGTCTCCATTTTCTTCCTGTGCACTCCTTCCTCAGCCCACACCGTTGGGCTTGCTGACACGTGTCTTGTTTCCACCCTGCTAGAACCCTCTTGGGTTCTTTGGCGCTTTGGGGCCAGAACTTAGGCAGGCATGGCATAAAATAGTTTGTACCTCACTTAACCACCAACTCTGCAGCAGATGATGTGGTATCATCTCCCCCTTGGAATGTTCTCTTCCTGGTTTCCATGACATCTGAGCTCTATGTTTTTCTTCAGCTCTTCCTTTTCAGTGTCTCTTGTTCTCCTCTCCCCCTGCCCATCTCTTAAATGCATCATTATTTTATGGTTACTCTGCCAAATGCCAAGACAATAACAGAAATTTTATGTCAGCAAACCGTCAAAAAAGTCACCATAGGCACTATGACTTTAAAGGAAGGAAAGTTAGATCCCTCTGGCCACAGAAGAGACCCTACAGAGGAATGGTGAGAGTGGGCATGTGTGAGGTAACCAGAAGTTCAGAGGCAGGGAAAAGAAACAGGCATTCCTGGCGGAGGAACGCCTCACTGATTGCTCAGGATGTTGAAAATTAGGATTTACCCCAGTGACGATTCAGTGGCTCTTTGGGGCCAGAACTTAGGCAGGCATGGCATAAAATAGAAAAGAAGTACGTGAACCTCTAATTCTTACTGAGCATTCCCGCGAAATGACTGTGTAGCAAGTAAGGTAGTATTTGGTAGAGACAAAGGTCATAGAGAGGGTGGATAGATCAGCACTGTCTTCCTGGAAGCAGCAGTTCTCACAGGCCCTACTGACATGCAGACTCCTGATAGGTGTTTGTTTCCTGCGAACCGGTTGGAAGACCCCATCCCTCCTGGGATTCCATAGTCACTGTGGGGGCTGGTGCCAATGGAGCCATCCACAAAGAGAACCGATTACTAAGGAAGAGTTTTAGGGGCCACTCACATCCCAATGGCTAAGACTTTGTCACACAACCACGTACAAAAAGAAAGGAGGTTGTGGGCTCAGAGAAAGAGAAACTGCCCTTGCAGTGAGCAGAGCACAGTGTCTCCCGGTAGGGAAGTCCTTTTCCCTTTGCAGGAGGCTAAAATGAGCTCTAAGTGCAAATTCAAACCCCTTTTCATTTTCTTCTTCCTTTCCCCATCGGATGGGGAAAACAGACCACAGACTCTAGAACTCTGCAATGGTGAGAAGAGACTCAGGAGCAGGTAAGGGTGTAGATAAGAACCTGGCACCATGTTCACAGGACTGTGTGCCCTGGGCTCGGGTGTTTGGACCGAACATCCTCTCCCTCTCTGCCAGCTGCAGTGCCAAGGTGACCCCAGCTCTGGTAGGAGGTGTGACACGGTGGGAGCCTTGTCTACTGTTTCCTGGGGGCAGCGTCCATTCTGAACCCACAAGTGAACTTGATCAAGGTCCTTTCTCCAGATGACCTTGGAGAGGCGGTGGTGGGTGCGGGCTGGTGAGCAAGTCACTCTGCACAGGCTTCAGGTAGAGAAATGTCAAATTACCTTCCGGGAGCTTTTACATCCTTTCCTCTTTTATGCTTCCCTCCTCAGTCGCAAATGTAGAGCAAATGTTATGATACCCATTGTACCAGATGGAGAACTGAATCTCAAAGAAGGTAAAGGGTTCAAGTGCATCAGAGCCTGGAAGAGAGCCAGCTTCTCCAGACACGGGAGGGGGTGTCCCTCCCTGACCAGCCTGCCCACTGGGTCTGGAAATGTGCAGGAGATGCCTCCTGGAACACTGCTGGATTCTGAGCCTCCAAGGAGGCCCCACTATCCTGTAGGCAAAGTCAGCTAGTTCCTAGTGCCAACTTGACCTGGAGACAGTGACATTAGAATTTCATGGGTTTTTTGTTTTGTTTTGTTTTATTTTTTGTACCAGGGATCGAACTCACAACCTCATGGTTACTAGGGAAGCACTTGAGCCGCTGAGCTAAATCCCTAGCCCCAGACAGTGACATTAGAAATGCTGACTGAGGCCCATTCAGTCATGATTCAGGCACCAGGTATTGAGCTGCACAGGGGGAAACAAAGGCATTCAGTACATGACCATCGCCCCCGAGGAACTTAAAGCCACTAGGGTGCTCTGTTGACATCTTCCTTTGGAGACAGAAGGGGATGACTACCTTTACCCTTCTTCTAAACTGAGCAGGTATCTCTCAAGTTCTACCTTACTGAAGAACGTTCTGCTCATAGCAGTCTTTCTTACTCCTTCCTTTCCTGCCCTCTCTTTTGGTTCTCTGAACCTACTGCACTGCACCTCAGGTTAACTCCTGACACAGGATGTTTTGCTGGATCATTTTATTGTACAAATGCAAACCTACACTGACCAGCAAGGAACAACCAAGTGTAGCTACTGTGGGCCCTTGATCTTAGAGTGCAGGGACCAAACATGGGAGTCTTCTCCTGGGACCTGAGAGTGGCCAGGGAGCTCAGAGGAAAGGTGATAGCTCTGTCCAGGACGGGGAACTGTCAACCATTAGAATGTGGCAACCCAGAGCCGTGCACTTTGGTTCCGTGGTATCCTGGGTCTAGTGAGGAAGGAGAAAAGGATGTTCTTTGTAAGTACCCAGAAAACCATGTCAGTTTCTTTTCCTAGCCCTGTGTCTTAGTTACTTTTTATTCATCACTGAGACAAAATACCTGATGCCCAAAGTTGGGAAAGGAAAGGTTTATTTCTTACAGTTTTTTTTTTTTTTTTGGTACCAGGGATCGAACTCACGACCTTACACTTGCCAGGCAGGCGCTTAAGCCACTGAGCTAAATCCCCGGCCCTCTTACAGTTTTTGGAGGTTTCAGTCCATACTCAGTTGGCTCCAAGGCAGGGTGGCATGGCGGGCCACAGTTCATGGCGGCTGCAAACTGCAGGCGGGAAGGGCAAGAGAGAGACACACCTTCTTCCTGCCATTACATCACATCCTGGCTCCACCCCCTAGGAGGGTGTAGCACTGACACCACCAATCCAAGCGCTAGACAATGAACCAATCACAAATGCACAATGCAAATACATGAGGCCTGGGGGCCACCGACATAAACCATGACACCCTGCATCCATTTTCCCTCTGCCAGGGTCTCAACATGAACAGCATTTCTCCCAGAAGGCTCTCCTGGCCACTAGCAGCCCTGAATAAATTTTATTGTTGTCATTGCTGGTGACAATGACAGTAATCCTCTGTTCCCCAAATGCAGAATGGCAGCAAGATTAGCGTCTAGCAAAACTGGCTGGGGAAGTAGGTGTGACCTATTAATGACAGAATCCCAGGACACATGCGTAGAACTGTTCCCAAAGCCCTGCATGTGGACTTCTCTCCAGAACTCAGCAGGTTTTCGATGGGATGGCCTAGACCTGATGTCAGCCTGAGGAGAGGGTGGTACAAGAGAGACATCCACACTGAGGTTTTGCCACTGTGTTCCCTCTTGTGTGGTGGCCACCCTCACGCTGTAAGGTATAGTTTTCCTACTTTTATTTGGCCCAAACTCTCTCTGCAGAGTTTCTTTTCCTACCTTTAATAAAACTTTGCTACTATTTGTGCTTGTCTTGGCCAATTCTTTACTCAGGACAGAAAGAATCTAGAAACACCTCTAAGTAGAGACCTCAGTACCCCAGAACCCGGTAACAACAGTAGTGCTAATAAGGGTCCCTACCAGCCCCCTCCCTCCAAAGCCCAGATCTTGGTGGGTTGGTTTGTTGTTTTCTCTTCTTTATGTGGAGGAGAGGGAGTATGGAGAACGAAACCCAGGGCCTTATCATGCCAAGCACGCACTATGCCGCTGGGTTACACTCCAAGTCCCCTGTTTTTCATTTTGTTTTCTTTTTTCTGCAGAGTTCTTCAAGGAGTTTAAGTTTTAGGTCTAAGAAACCTGGACCAAGCATGGCCTTGCCTGCCTGCTCCAGTTTGAATATGGTTAGTCTCCCCCCAAAAAACTCTTATCAAAGCTGAATTCCCAGCATGAGGTTTAAGGGGGGTAGAAACTGAATTGATTATGATAATTGATTTTAAACTGGAGGTGGTTAGGATTAGATGAGGCCATCAGGTTGGAGCACCCTGACTGATTACTGGTGGCTTTGTAAGATGAAAGAGGAAGACGAGAAGACACACACATCGGCTCTTCCCACCTCAGGACTCCATTAGCAGGAAGGACATCACAAGGTACAGTCAGAACTGTGAGCCAAAGTGAACCTCTTCTCCTGCAACTTGCCCAGGCTATGGTGTTATGATAATAGTGACAGAAAACAGACACATTACTACCTCACAAACTCTCTGAATCAGGGACCACAAGTCGGGACCCTCGGAGGTATTCCAAGTGTTGACCTGATAGGCTCCCGATAAATGTTTCCTAGATGGAAGAATGAAGAGAAGACACGATCCTTCATTCTTAGCCAACCAGTGATTCTCTTGAAGAATCCTCAGCACTGTTACTTGTGTAATCTGATGGCTGGCACCAAGTGCCTGTCCCTTCAGCACAGCGTAGTACACAAAAGCAATGCCACTTGGGCACTGGAGACTTGGCAACAGGATCTGAAACAAATTACCTGCCCCGCAGTGGGCTTCCATTTAGTCAAACATGACAGAGCATTGTAACACCGTACAGAATGACGGGGGGGGGCGCGTGGGATTGAATTATGCGTAGGGACAATGCCTGTCACAAGGAGTTGCCAACAAATGCTCTCCCTGTAGAACCTAGTCTAGTCTAGTGTATTTTTGTGGTACTAAGGATTAAGCCCAGAACCTTCACATTGAGCTACATCCGAAGTGTTTTTTACATTACTTTTGATTTTGACACAGGGTCTTGCCAAGTCACTAAGTTGCCCAGGCTGGGCTTAAACGTAATCCTCTTTCTTAAGCCTCCCAGAGTGCTGAAATTACAGGTGTGTACCACCAGGCTTGGCAGGAACAGTTCATTTTTAATCCTTTTATCAGTAGCAGTGGCAGCAGGCCCCTCTGCCCAAAGCAACTTCTGGATAATGGATTGGATGTGGAAGATAGAGAATGAGGGATTTTCCTTGGGCTCTAAGACCTGATCTGATCTGGGTATTGCTCTACATTCTGATTTTTCTTACAGTAAAATTTACAGATGCATTGGAAATTTCAAGGAATTTGAATAATAATTGTTATGGTTTGAGTCTAGATGTGACCCAAAGCCTTGTGTGGTCATAGCTGGGCTTTTTCAGAGGTGGCTGGATCAAGGGAGTATCACACCGGAATTGATTCATGGTGCAGTGCTAGCTAGGATTAGGGCTGGGGATTTAGCTCAATGGCTTACGTGCTTGCCTGGTAAGTGCAAGGTTGTGAGTTTGATCCCCAGTACAAAAAAAAACAAAAGTGCTAGCTAGGATTAAGGGTTGAATGCTACTCCACTACATAGACTTGATAAGACCTAAGGATAGAAAAAGCTGTGGTCATCCCTTGTTCCTCTGCTACCTTCTGTCCACCATGAACTGTTTCTCCTCTACAATGCCACCTTGCCTTGGAACCAGCTGATTATGAACTAAAACTTCTATAAATTTTGAGCCAAATAAACCTTTCCTCCTGTAACTTTGGATGTCAGATACTCTGTGTCTGCAACAAGAAAAGTAACTAAGACAATAACATAACATCTTCATGCAGCTGTGTTTGTGTTTCCAGCCATTTAGCACAACAGGAACCCTAATTTATGTTTTCCACTCACAAGTTTGGAAAGTAGTAATTGTTTATCTGTCTCAAGAGGAGAAACTGAGTCCAACAGAACATTCAGTTATGTGCTTGAAGTGCCACAGTCAGTAAACAGCAAACTCAGAACTGTAGCCCAGGTTGATGTCCTAGATGGACATGATCTCCTGTCCCTGTATTTCTGCAGAAAAAGTGACACACACTGCTCAAGTAGGTCAAGTTCCCTCATCTCTCACTTATCTCATGAGAACTGGGGTGCATGCAATGCCAATGCAAGGATATGCCCCCACCACCACCACACTTAGCATGTCATTGTGGTTTCTCTCTAACAAGAACTGGGAAGTGGTAAATGTTTCCCTTGTTATTCTCTGTACTTGCATGTGCCTGAGCTTGAAAACTCAGCAGCAAAGCCAATAGGGCACAGATGGATGGTGGGGTGGGAGGGACATTTTACAATTTGCAATGTGAGTCCCACTATTCATCTCTTATAATAATAGTAACGACAACAACATCAGGTAACAACTACTGGTTAAGAACTGTAAACCAGCTGGTAACATTTAACGATTCTTTTAATCAAAAAATAGCCTAATGAAATAGAGTTTTCAGTATTTCTCTGATTCTAAGAGATATAACACATTTTTAAAAGTCACATACTAGAATTTGATAATCAGGAGGGGACTTCTAGGAAGATGGTGCATTGGTGAGCAGCAGAGAAAAGAGCCTCTCTGAGTCACTGCCCAGCCACTGGAATACAGCATCGTAAGGAAGACAGGAAGGAAGAAAGTAGGTCCCCTGGACCCAGGAAGTGTCTGAAGTGCATAGTGAAGCCGACAGAAAGAGTAAAAAGAAAACTTCAACAAAGAAGA